>CAJVPU010001582.1:0-12521 GCA_910591775.1 Dentiscutata heterogama | reverse complement strand
TATTTATTGATGATATGTTTCTACTTAATACAAGACTGTTATTTTGATTGTTATTATAATCATCACTGGTTGTTATAATGCTAATTGATCGTTCCGTTATTTCTGCATTATCTTGGTGCTTTATTGCGAATACTTTGCGAAGTATTTTACTAAAAAAAAACATGATTTCAAGAATTAGTTGATATAATAATAATGAAAAAGAATCGGTTGTGTAAAATGGTAAAATTAATAAATTATTGATAAAACGAAAATATTTGATTAAGGGATGAATAAGATAACGGAACGTAAAAGGAAAGATACAAAAAGAATGTAATAAGTAAGATTTATACTAATTTTTGATTAGATAATGGGACGAAGCAACCAATTGCATAATTAAGTTCAAGAAAAAAAATTTTAAAAATTATTATAGGAACTTACTGGAACATTGAATTCCTGCTAGTCATTTTAAACGAGAAACCTGTAGAATGCGGCAAATGTTTGGGTTCCCAAACAACTACTCCTGTTCTATATAATGGTTGGACAAATTTCCTTTCTTGGTTAGGATTACAGTTATTATAGTATAAGTAATGATACACTAAATTGATCAGAATTTATAGGTTGGTTACGATGAATATCTACCCATATCAAGTTAGACCTGTACTAATATTATAATACATACACAAAAATCACAAAATTTACGAAAACCCTTTTGAAACTATTTACAATTCATGCCAAAACATTCCTATTAAGTATCTTATCCATGTTTTATTCATTTCAGTATATGTATACACGAGCTTTGATATAATA
This sequence comes from Dentiscutata heterogama, assembly GCA_910591775.1. Lineage (NCBI taxonomy): Eukaryota > Fungi > Glomeromycota > Glomeromycetes > Diversisporales > Gigasporaceae > Dentiscutata > Dentiscutata heterogama. Next base: position 11,735 of record CAJVPU010001582.1, on the reverse strand, counting down.
TAACCACATTAATAATCGTGCAAGAAAAATAATCCTTGCTGAACATTTGTTTTACGTATAAGCCACTTTCACAAACATTCATTTAAAGTAACTAGTTACAATGGACTTCTATATGCGTATAAACTTTTGATAATGCATCACAACGAATTTCTAGATTTATATATATTATATATTTTAATAGCGATAATTTTTTTCTCTTAAAAGGTGCCACTATTATCTAGCTAAATGAAGCTCTAGTAAGTTCCCATCTACTATCATATACACCATCCACCCGCAAATTTATGGCAATGGTGATTTCATCAAATATGATCTGAAACTTTATCAATACCGTAATTTTACCTGAAAAGTTAAAAAGAGGTTACACGAAATTTTTAGAATTATTATTAGAATTTTAGCATTAACTTTAAGGTTAGTTATGGACTAAGTTAAGACAAATTTATTACGTATTAGTGCATACGTAGCAGATTTAGACATCAGATTCGTGATCTGATTTGTCCATTACACGTTACACTGTTCCGCTTAAGGCTATGTATTAGGCGTTTTAGGCGTAACGGAAATTCTTCGTGTGAAAATTAAATACAAAAACACTATATATTTCTGAGTGAATCAAAATAAACCCCAAAACTTTTTAATAAATTTTTTACTTTAACCAAAAATGACTACAAAAATTTTAGTGCTTCGATTTTATTTTTGACAGACAATTCAGCAATTCGGATTCTATCAAATCCGAATTGAATCCACAATAGATTATATAAAGCTAGCTTTTAAGCACATTCTTAGATTCATTATTTAAATTCTTTGGCCAATTCGAGTAAAAAATCTCTGATCTGAATATCTGGATCGAAGGATCAATTTAGATTGTCGAATTTAGGATTGAAGCTTTATTAAATTTAATACAATTTTTTTAAGATACGAATTTAAATTATCTGAATTAGAAGTTTGAAAAGATACTGTATATAAGATTGTATTAAAGTACTAGAAATATAATATAAAGTACAGTATAACCTGTCAAAACCGATATGCATGGTGGACTAAATTTGTATCAGTTTTGACAGGTTATTAGGTTTGAAGAGTAAAATTACTATATTTAATTAAAAGATGGTGGATCAATTTTTTATCAGTTTTGACAAGTTATCAGTTTTGACAGTATTGGTTTTGACAGGTTATACTGTATTAAATTTTAGTAAATCTTAATTGCAATTGTTGATTATACCAATACACAAATCTATAAATAATATTTATATAAATAAAAACTATTCTATTATAAAAGCAATAATACTTTTTTATAAATTACTTTTACTTAAACAGAAATAATAAAAAAAACTTTCTTATAACAATATTTCAATAAACTATTAAATAACAATTTTTAGCTACAGTATAACCTGTCAAAACCTGATAACTTGTCAAAACTGATAAAAAATTGATTCACTATCTTAATTAAATATAGTAATTTTACTTTTCAAACCTAATAACCTATCAAAACTAATACAAATTTGGTTTATTATGCATATCGGTTTTAACAAGTTATATTATATTAAGTTATTTAATATCTTAATATATACTTATATATTTAAAAAAGATACAATTTTTAAAAAAAGATTACTAATATATAGGCCTTTGCAGTAGAAAGGGCCAAAACTCGGAAATATATAAATTTGAGATAATCATGTTTATCTTTTTTGGACTGATCTGGGTTCATCAAAAATTTTGTGATATAATTACTGTCAACTATGGATATAATAGACATCTTTACACTGAATTTATAGGTTTAACAGATTAAATTCAAGGTACCAAATTTTTAATAGATAATTTATAATGGGTATAATGGATTTAATAACAAAAATATCATATTATGGATAGCAGAACTTTTTGCCAGCCCACTTACTAATTTTATTAAGGTTTATTTATTTGTATAACAGGATATACTTGCAAAACAACCAGAGGAAATTAATCTTCCAATTAGTTACAGAATTACTTTTTGGTACTATCCAAATAGATATAGTTTATAATCCAAAAAATATATCTGCAACAACATTACAACTAATACCAAATACAATTAAAATACTGTAAATAGCTTCTTAAAAGCCTATTATACCAACTCTTGCCCAACTTTATATACTTAATCAAAAAGTAGGCAAAATAGCTTATTCTTATCTGCTAATCACCTACAACACAACAACAATTACATGTTATTATTTAGCCAAAACAGCAAAACAACAAACCTAGATTTGCTAGACTTTATATTAACAAACTCTAATCTAATAAAAATATTCCTACTTTTTAATTAAAACAAACCTATTTTAGAATAGCACCTCAAATATATCTAACCTTAGCACTAAACCAGAACCCTATACTAAATCAAGACTATTCTCAAGAAACTCTATATACAAATCCAACTACCTAACTACTATTGAACCTATTTTATATTTATAGCCAAGTACTTTGATTCTAATTATCTACAAAGAAAACTTCTACTCTCAAACTCTTAGCACTATAGAGTACCCAAATCATCTAAACAATAGCAAGCCAAAGCCAACCTTTTGACTCAAACTAGTAGAATACTGAAACTACTCAATGCACTTGAGATATAATTCAATTATATACCTTTCTTAATTACAAAGCTACTAGACAATCTACTTGTTTAAATTTAAACTTATTTATGGCAATATATATTAAATTTAACTACCTTGACATAGCCTTCTTCAAATTATTTACTTGTGATAAACAAACTACTTCTTCTTATCAAAAGGAATTTAAAACTCTATATAATATAGCTTTTGAAAAATACAAATATAAACACAATATCTAATTTATTAACAAAAATAATAGAAATTAGATAATATAAAAACTTAAAATCAAACTAGCAATCAATTATATATATTACCAATATTAACTTCATAAAAACTAACTCATATAATATTGTACAAAAGATTTATTACTATATCAACTTTGTCAAAATCAATATATCTATAAGCTTTAAGAATTTTTGAAAACTTATATAAACTATAAATGCAGAGTGTCTTAACCTTTTATTGGCTATACTTAATAAAATTCCCAATAATATTATATCTGACATTTTTCAAACTACCTATAAAAAAAACAAAGCACATATAAGCAATTATAGTATTATTATAAAAAATATATAGATTTAAAAAATTACTAAACAAATATTTTGTAAAGGCAAAACTAGAACTTTCTAGTAATCTTACTAAACTCCACTCTACTATCAAAGATTTATTCTCTATTACTAACCACTTAGTGCTTTCTCATCTGTTTGAATACTAAAAAAAGCTCAAAATATTGACAAAATACTATCTAACTACTTCTAACTACCAGATTCAAAACTACTGCTTCTACTCTTATTTTAACAATTACTTTATAATCTTTATTATTTATTTCTATACAGACCAAAAGATACAAATAATATCAAAAAATTTGTAAACCTTTTTTAGCTCTATTATAGCTTTAAAAAACTTCCTAATGATTATATCATCAAACTTTCCTGTCTACTATTTAATCTTAATACAATTAAAACTAAATACTCTTATACTTACTTAATACTAGATAAACTTCTAACAAAAAAATTTTTAGCTAAAATTCAAGGAAAATATAATTTTAATCTTTTTTTGCCAAAAGAATATATACTTATTAACCCTACTAACAAACCAGAACTATCTACAAACTTCTTTCTAATTATTCAAATAAACCTCACAACCCCAATTACCTTATCTAAACAACTTGTGAATATTGCTTAAAAACTAAAAAAAACTGCTATTATTTTACCAAAATACTCTTAAGCTAAATAAACATTCAATATAAAATAAGTTCAAGAGATTATAAAGACAAACCAACTTTGTCTCAAAATCTAGAAGAACTAAATTAACAACTTTAACAAATTAACCCAACTTTTGCCTCAGCTTTTTTATATTAAAATTATCTTATAGCAACTAAAAATATAAACAAACTTAAAGAGCATTTCAATTTTAATTTAGTACCAGATTATCTATTCAATCTACCTAGGGTTCCAAACCGGTTTTAAAATCTTCAACCATGACCCATTAGGTAAAACCGGTTAACAACCGGTTACCCGAAACTAAAACCGATTATCTAATTAAACTGGATTATCCGATTATAATCGAGTAATCCGGATACCTGATTATAATTGGGTAACCCAGATTTCTGATTATAATCGGGTGACCTGGATACCTGATTACTTGTGCTAAGCTATTCGTTGACCGATCTGTATAATAATTCATTATTAAACATTGATTTTATTCATTTATATTATTAGAGTTCTAAATAATCTAAATACCTGCTTAAGTTGATAAATAAAAATACATTTTAAAAAAAATAAAAAAATTATTTCACAAAAATATTGTTAAATGGTGATGGCACAAATACATAGTTACTGTAATCCAAATTTAATTTAATGTCTATTTTATTAATACTATCAGTAATGTTTTATGCAAATAAAATCTCAAGGTTCATAATTTATCTAATATATAATACATATATATCTCATTATAGTGAACTTGATATACCGGTAGTGCTATAGTGAGTAGCTATATTAAAAATTTTTTTAGCCCGATGGCTTCATTATAACAAGAGTCACTTATAGTTAAGTATGTAAATATAAAAGTAAATATTTTACTAGCATAATAAATAAAAATTACAGTAAAATATAAAATACTTACTTTGCAGCCTCATTTTATCAGTAAGCTTTTGGTACCCTTGTTTTTTGTTATACCATCTATATTGGCCAAACAAACCCAACAACAAATCATAAATAAGAAACCTTAAGTTTCATTATTAGATATATTCAGAGATAAAAACATTCGAAAAAAAAAAAGTGCAAATAAATAAAACCTAGAAAGTATTGAACAAGAGAACTGATTATTATAAATTAAATTAAAATAATAAATGTGACAGATCATAATAAGATCAGATCATAATGAAATTTAACATATTTTATATCTGATTTTTAAAATTTTTTGGGCCTTTTTTGTTAGGTTTTTTTTTATAGTTAAGTTAGGGTTTAGAGTAAGAATTATTAGAAAAAGAGTATAGGTGGATTTTGGTAGGGCTTATATGTTTAAATTGAGACCCCTAAATTTCACAATAATCTGATTTCATTATGATCTGCAACAATAAATGATATAAAATAAAAATTCTTACAAAGTGTGATTCAAGAAACCTGCTAATTCATCTGATAAAAGCTTAAACTCTATTATGTATATTTTGAAATTTTTTTAAACGTTATAACTAGCATTTTTCATTGTTATCAAATGCATTTTTTTTTTTTAGTTACTTTAATATTGATAAGATCATTAGAATATATCAATGATGTGATGAAGTTGCCTATTAATGCATCTCTAATAATTTACTAATTCTACAAATGCCTTTTTTTATAACGATAATCATCAGGTAAATCTATAGATAATTGCAATTCCTAATTCTTTCAGCCATGTACATATATATTGTTCGTATATTAGGCATTATTTATGCTGCAATTTCAGTAGAGATTTTTCTGGAATCCATATATTTCTAGATATATTGAAAATAATATCTATTCAACAAAACTGATTATTATATTTAAAAGGTAAAATTATAGCCTTATATGAATATTACCTATTACTGTTATTTCTTATAATTCATTTGGCCTAAAAATAGAAAAGTGCTGCTTATTGCGTTTAAGAAACATCATTCGTTCAACCATGTTGGAGTGAAGCTTATTATGCAATACTGTAATATGCAATCCAGTATCTGAAAACAAACGCTCAGAAGGGACCAACATAGCTAGAACTGATAGATATTTCCAAGCCAGATTTGATAGTATGGGAAATTTGTTTGCATTATCTCGCCACCATGTTAATGGATCATATTTTCTTCTTTGAATGGGCTTACAAATATAACGATCAACTTCATTCTCTTTAGTTACACTACTTAATTTTTCATTACTATATAAATCTAACATTAAATCATTAGATCTAGCAAATTCATCATCTCTTGGAATTTCTTCAATCAAAGGTTGGTGACATTCTTCCTCAAAACAGAGTCTTCGCACTGTATTAATTGTGGTTATCTTTATATCCTTATCATTAATAAAATTCATATTCTTTATTCGAGGGTCTAAAAACAATACAATAAGTCCAACTTCATCAGAAACTTCTCAATACTCTTTGAGAAAAAGATAACTTGCAGCCTTGACTATATCATATAACTCTATAGTAGTAACAGGTAGTTCTATTAAGTGACGATTTTTAAATCGTGGATCACTATATTGCTTAGATGTGGCTTTTTTATGTTTTTTTTTTTTTTCGTCCTTGAGATGCACGTAATAGTTGCCAAAGTTGCTCTAAAATAATTGGTGCCTCAAGCTCATATTCTAAATCTGATTCATCAGAATTTTCATCATTAATAACTAATTAACTTTGATCACTTATTTGTTCCATAGTTCCAAATAACAAATCTGTATAATCAGCTTCAGTTTGCCTATTAGAAGGCTTAAACTTTTTAATGAGTAGCTTCATTGTTGGATAAATGAGGTTGAACGTAAGATAATTGGAACCAGAAAATATTGTGATAGCTTCATAAAATAGCTTTATTAATATAATAAGATCATCCAATAATTGCCACTCATCTTCGGTTAAGTTTATTAGCTTCAAATATTCACTATCAAGTCAGTCACACCGTTCTACTTCAGATGGCAGCATAAGAACAAGATAATTGATTGCTTTTTTCAATTTCCTAAGTCAAACCCAGGCCAAGTATGAGGAATTCTACCTTGTTGATATATCATCAATTACTTGGTAAATTGTTGCATATCGACACTTTTCTTGTACATCATTAAGTCATTCGGTTTGCTTAGAGCTTTGGAAAAAAAAAAGAATCAGGTTTTTTGCTCGCTTAATTAATCGTGCTATAGATTTAAGACCTTTTAGTACACTTAACTGAAGCGTATGAGCAGAACAAGCTGAATGCATAATATTATTTATCAAACTAATTGCCTTTTTAATATTGTGACCATTGTTAGTCATAATGCAAAAAACTTTTCCAGTTAATCCCTATTCGAGGATAACTTGATTAAGCATACTTTTGATATTTTCAGCTATATGAGGTGACGAAATTGGTTGGATTATTAATAAAGCCTCTTTTAATATAAAATTTGAATCAATCCAAGTTGCTGTCACTCCAATGTATCCTTTATTCGTTCTTGAGCTCCATAGATCTGTAGTTAAATTAATAGATCTTCCATCTATATTCATTATGCCAAATAATTGATCACAACTTCAATCATAAGCTTGATGAATCATTTTTTTTGTGGTCACTTCGCAGAGAATCTGAAATCTAGGTTTCAAATTATTTAAAAGTCAACAAAAAGCTTGACAATGCAGAATATTCAATGGTTGGCAATCTTCGATAATAAATTCAACCAAATCTTGTGCCAATTTTTCTTGTCGACATTTGGTAATAATATGCAAGGCCTTGATAATTGAATTATCAGTATGTTCTCCATTATGATGATCTTTATCAATTCGATGCTTGGACCAGAGATGGCAAAGCATATTTCCAGTTGAAGAGTTATGTATATACTTTACTGTAATATTTTTTTCCTTACAAAGTTGACAAACATCAAAAAAGCCATCTTCTGTTTCTTCAGTTTTAAAATAGTCCTATGCGATACTAGAATTATCTCATTTCTTTCATTTTTTTTCTCTTTCATCAGGTTTATTATTTATAGAAGGTTCATTATTTATAGAAGGTTTATCATTTATAGAAGATTTATTATTTATAGAAGGTTCATTATTTATAGAAGGTTTATTATTTACAGACGGTTCTTCATTTCTAGGCAATTCTCCATATTGTAGAGAAAACATATCATCTTCGTGCATATAATCGGGCATCGTAAAGCCTAGGTTAATCTTTTAAAATGCAATTTATTATTATTTATATGGTAAGTATTCATGTTTAACTTAAAGGAATCATATCTGTTTATTAAACCTTTACTCTTATATGTATACTTTTTTTTTTTTGATGGTTAACAACTGGTAAGAGTACAACCGGTAAGAAAACAACAACTGGTAGACTATGACTGGTAGAATATGAACAGATAATTAGTGCTACGTAGCAAAACTACTAGAAGAGCTTTTATGGGTGTGCTTAAGACTAAGAACAAGCACTCTTAATCTGTCGTGTTCTTAGTAAACAAAGAAAATAATGCAAAAAAAAAATTTTTTTTATATAAATCCTTTTAAATATTAATTAATTACTAATATAGCATATGAGTATCATACTATAGTATGTATCGGTATCACATATTAGAACTTTTTCACTTAGGCTATACAAATTTATAGAATTGGTGTTCATAACACGGAATAGTAATTCGTGATGTGGGTGCACAGCACAAATCATTATTAATTACACACTATTATATTACAGCTATTTTCATAATTCCTGGAACATCTGATAAAATTAGCTGAATGAATTTTCAGCTGATTCGATTAAGTTTGTAATTTTGGCATAATAGATTCTATAAGTTATGTATATACGTAATTTACTGTAAGATCAGATGACTAATATAAATCATCTTTGCTAGAAAAAAATTTTAGAATGCGAAAAATTGCCAAACACTTAGGTGTTAGCATATCAGTTATAAGTCGAATTCTCAAGCACTTTCAAAGATATAGATGTATTAAAAAGCTTCCGTCACTTGCAGGAGAACCATGCTCATTGAATATAAATGATACAAAATATTTTTAAAACTTTAATGAAAAAAAAACCTAATTAGTCACTATAATATCATGCTGAAATTGCAAACTTAATCGAATCAGCTAAAAAATCATTCGGCAAATTTTTATCAAGTGTTCCAGGAATTATAAAAATAGCTGTAATCGCTAATTATTTATTAACTGGATATCCGGGTCAACTGAATATTTATTTATAATTGTTTATTAACCGGATACCCACTTATTATATTAAAAACCAGTTTGACAAAACTACAATCTGATTGGTAATTTTTCCAGTTCGGGTAATAGATTACATGGTTACCCGAGTGATGGGTTAGAACCCTAAATCTACCAGATCTACCAAAACCTAAATAGTCTACAGTATTTTTGATAACTATATTTTTTACATCTCTAACAAAATTACTATCTCATAACATTTTACTTAAACCACAATTTCTAAAAATCTCTCATCTAATTAATCAATAAACCTAATATGAATAATATATCTTTAGCTACTAATAACTTATTGTTAATAGCAATATTAACAACCAATTTATTAAACCCCAATACTACTTTAATATTCAACCCAAATACAAATACTAATACTTCAATTTTAACTTTTAACCACAATATACAAGGTTTAACCAGGACCTCAAATTCTAGTTATAGCTTAAGAAATACTATTAATATAATATATATATTGTATTTATGACCAAAACAAAACTACTGGCTTTAACAACAAACAACATATATTTGACTAATTTTTTATATAAATTCTACACATCTAACTATAACTTAACAAATACAAATATTAGAAAATTATCAAAAGATATAACAATCATACTTAAATCTAAACTGCAACTCTATATTCACAAAATAATTACTATACCTGGTTTTGCACTTTTAATCAATCTATTTCTATCTAAAAACAATAAAATTTAACTAATTTCAACTTATCTACTATTGGCTATATTAACTCAATTCCACATTGTACAATATAAAATCACTTCCTGGATAAGCAATAGTTGCTTTTGTAATATATATAATGTCAGGGATGATGCTGAAATTGGCTGATGCTGAAATTTAGAGTCCCCATTTAAATCTATAATATCTACTAAAATTCACATATACATTTTTACTAACAATACTAACCCTAAACCCTAACCTAACCCTAAAAAAAAACCCTAACAAAAAGACTCAAAAATTTTTTAAAATTTTATAATAAAATACAACAATATTAATATTGATTATCTTCTACTTAACAATATACTTTTTACAGAATGCAATAAAATCCTTAACCAAATACATAACCACTTCTTAGAATACTTTTCAAAAAAACCCTTATATCCAATTCTTTTAAAATTTACTCAACTTTATTAGCTAAATTCAGAACTTGAATTTCACTATAGTATAAAGACTTATTTCAAACAATTACAAACCAGAAATGGTTTAAAATAATCTCTAATCTCTCTAATCAAAAAGCAGTAGAGCTCTCTAAAATATACTATAAGTATATTAAATATGCTAGTCTTTTAGTACAAAATATTTTCAAATCTTTTATTAACAAATACTTGCAACTACAAGATATTTCAATATTATAGAAATGCTCCAACATCTTCCTTATCTCAAAAAAGTCTAATTAAAACTTTATACTTAATCAAGTTCAATCTATCTCTATTATCAAACTCTTTAAAAAAACCTTTACCAAAATTTTTACAAATTGTTTAGATAAAATAATTTCATCAAATAATCTTCTTTCTAGCCTAAACTTTGCAGTATTTAAAAACTTTTCCACACATATCCTAATTCAAATTCTACATAATACTATTGAATATTATATTTCTTATAACAAAGAGATATGGATATTATTTCAAGATATATTCAAAGCCTTTAACAAAATTAATATTCAATATTTAAAGAATGCTTGTCATATAATTAGCATTTCTACTATTGAAATTAATCTTATAACTAAACTACATACTTTCTACCAAGCCAGAGTTATAACAGCTTATAGTCTAACCTCACTAATTTAAATTAAATCTAGCATTAAACAAGAAAAAACCTACTTTTTTCTTCTATAGAAAATCTATTATGATTATATTTTTATTTATATTTTACAAAAATATAATAATTAATTTTTCAAAATTTTCTCTCTAACTTTACTTAAAACAATTTTAAATATACCTTCAACTACAATTACAATTTTACTACTAGCTTATATAGATGATACAGTGTAGCACTGTAAACACTCTAAAACCTTACAAAATATTCTTAATGATGTGTCTACTCTATACAAACTCAACAATATTGAAGTTAATCCAACCAAATCTGATCTACTTAATATTTCTTCTAAAAACTCCAGAACATCAAACTATATATTTCTTTATAACAATTAAACAATTATCACCAGAAAACCTGAAGATATAATTAGTTATCTAGGTATTTTTTATAATGGTAAAGGGTCAACCAAATCAACTCTAGATACACTATATAACAAAATAAAAAACTTTCTACTCTTGATTAGATATAAAAAATTACTATCTTCATAAATATCTTTACTGTTTAATCTTATACTTCAACTATTTTTTTTTTTTTTTTTCAGTGTTAAGATGACCTCTATAGCCGGGAGCTTTTTATTAGATAGTTAACAATGTTTACAATTATGATGAGGGTACAACTAGCCACACTTACAACTTTTGGTTGTCTATTTTAAGTGGTTCACCTGAGTTCTATACTAGCCGCCATGCCTGCAATCTAACTAAGAGATTACCTATTTAAGCTCTCTGATTTTTACAAGTGAAAGTACGACTAGCCATATATCTGCAACTTTTGGTTGCCTATTTAAGTAGTCTGCCTGAGGTTCCACACTAGCTGCCATACCTGCAACCCAACTAGGAGATTACCTATTTAATTCTTTGATCACAACTGGCCTGCCACCTCTTACCTAACCAAGGTGTAACTCACTATTTATAAGCTAGATTTTGCGACACCTATAGATTTCGCACCCAC
>CAJVPU010001581.1:0-12523 GCA_910591775.1 Dentiscutata heterogama | reverse complement strand
TGATGAAATACAAAAGACAAGTAATACTGACCAAAATTAGAATAAACTACTGATAAGAAATAATTATATAAAGACACCTGAATGACCAGATGAAGGATATCTACAAACACCTGCTAAACAGATAGCTGCTACAAGAAATATTCAGAAAACTAGTAAAAGAAATGTATACAAGTATACTGAAAACACCCAAAAAAAACTAACTTAAATAAAAAAAGAACAAATAAATAAAGTATGAACATTAAGGCATTATGCAAATAACATACTGCCAACAGACAGAGAGCTCGACAAAGATTTGGAACAAAGAATTAAGAACTTGAATAAATAGGTCCCAAGAATGAGAATACAATTCAATGATTTACTACCAGATAAAATATATAAATATAAAGAGGATCTGATAGAATATATTATGCAAGCCATAGCAAACCTAAAGATAAAACAACAAGAAAAGGTACCAAGATCCACAAGAAGAAGTATCAAGAAAAAGGATGCATAATGAGAAAATGGGAAGAATAGCCCATGAAATAAATAGAATTAAAAAAAATGGTCACTACAAGTAGAATCTACCAAAACGAAAATAAAACAAGTATCTAAAACACCTGTAATAGTGACATTCTCTGGAATATTAAACATGATAAGAAGAAATTTTGAAGAGTTAAAGAAAGAAAAAGATAAGAACAATACTGAAGAATTTACTAAAGATTTAAAAAGATTAATGATAGAAATATTAGATATAGAGACAGAATACAACAAAATAAATAGAATGAACTCTAAAGAAGTGCATAAAATGATGGAACAAATAAAAAGCATACCAACATTACCAACTGAAGTTAAAGAATTTAGATGAACAGAAAGAGAACAATTGTTCAACTTTCTAACATAGTATGATGACCAAAAACTGATGACAAAAAGATCAATAAAAAAACAACTTAGATCTAAAAAAGAAGAATATCAAGTAAACATTAAAAAGATACTAGAAATGAAAAATGAAGATTTTAAGAAATTAGATGAATTCAATAAACAAGCCATAATACAAACCTTGTTAACTATATTCGAAATAGAAAAAGATAACGAAATCAGAAAAAAAGCAAATCAAAAGTACTTTGATTTTTGTCTAATAGATATAAAAAATAAATTACCAAAGAAAATAATGAATAAAGAAGACTTATTAGAACAACTAGTAAAAGAATTTGAACAACAGAAAGAAATTAAAAAAGAAAAAAAACAAAAAACAGATAAATTATATGAAAACATAGATAAAGATAGTGATACTAGTAGCATACTAGAAGATAAAGCATACCAAAGAAATTTAGAAGAATTTAATAAAAAATTAATCTTCAGAATAAGCCCGAAAGCTCATCTGTTGAACTATTAAATAAACAATCAACCAGACTACAAAAATCTTAGAACAAATAAGAAGTTATAAATATGAAACCAATGAACCATGGAGGTATATGATAAATGTTTCCTCTAGTGAAAAATCAGTCAAAAGTGAAGTATCTAGAGATGATGAACAATTAATAAGAAATATAACAATGGGACTAATAGGAAAAACTGAAGAAAATCAAATATTTGAAAATACAGATAGTATATCAAGTATAGAACTATTAGAACCAAAAATACAGAAAATAATAGATGATCAAAATAAATATGACCAAACCTTTAAAGTAGAAGCAGATGGATACCTGAGAAGAAAAGGTGATATAGAAATAGTACAACCAACAGAAAGACCAAAAATAGTTAAATCGTTATCGACATCATTCTTTATAACAAAAGAAATAGCCATCATAACAGGACTATTTAAAAAAGATAATAAAGATCTAGAGAGAAATGTAGTAAAAGATCAAGCTATAACCCAGATAACAAAACCACAGGATGAATTCCAAAGAAAACAGAAAATATCTTTTGAGAAATGACAAGGAATATCAATAGAAGATTATAAAACTAAACTTGAAGAAGACAAAAAGAGATTAGATAAAGAATATAAAATAATGCAACAATCAAAACAACAAAATAAATAACTATCAATAGTAACTGACTACAATAAAGATCCTATAGAAATAGGAATTGATGAAGACTTAAACTCACCATACTTTAGACTAGTTCAAACAAGACCGGCTATGCTAACAACTAGTAGCAAAGGAAAAGGAGTAGAGTATGGATATAAGATCAAAAATATAAAATCAAAACCTGTGAAATTTAAAAAAAGAATTAAACTGAAAATATATGAAGAATTAGAACATATACCTAACGAATATAGAAGACTTATAATACCAATATTAGGAATAGAAAAATCTCTAAAAACAAAAGAAAATTATATATTGCAACGAATACATGAACTGCAATTAAAATAGATAAAAAATAAAATTATCTGGTGATGATGCAATTATATATAGCAAAAAAAGGAATATATATATACAAAATGAATTAATCAATGATTGGACAATTAGAATAATTAACTATATGAATAATTCGAAAGTTATACAAAAAGAACAACATATTGGAAATATAAAAGAAGTAAATAATATCATCAAAATTAAAAAATTTTGTGAAACAAACAAATATAGATATGATATGAAAATAGAAGAAAAGAACTTAACTGAAAGAGAATAACTTGAAGTATTATTGAAAAATACAGATAAAAGATTTAGAAAAATATTAAGACCGATATTTATTAAATATATGGATATATTTAGAATAAAGAAAGAAAAAGGAATGGTATTTAATAAAGAATACTTTAGAAGACTTGAAAAAGTCGAGTTAGAATTAAATGTACCAGAAAATGAAATACCTTCGAACTATAAAAGTAGACCAATAAGAAATTACTTAGAAGACCAAATAGAACAATCAAAAAAATTATATAAAGAACTAATAAGTTCAAATATAATAGAACCATCAAGAGCCGAATTGATAGCACCAAAACTTGATGGAAGCTATAGAGAAGCAATAAACTATACTATGCTTAACTGATAACTCAAGAAAGACCTATTTGAGATACCAAATATACTTTTAATACTCTAACGAATAGCAAGACAGAAAATATTCTCAACTTGTGATTTTAAAAGTGCATATTATTAATTTTCTTTAAAGGAAAGTGATAGAGATAAAAGTACTACATACTTTCCAAGAGTAGGAAAATTTAGATTCCTGAGATACCCAATAGGAATTAGCAATGCACTTGCATTTATGATGAGATACATGTTTAAATTATTAGAAGATTTAGATTTTGTATTTGTATACATGGATAATCTAACAATAGGAAGTCAGACATATGATGAACACATTTTATATATTCAAACAGTATTTGAATGATCAAAAAAGCGAGCCTAACCCTCAAGGCTGAAAAATGTAAATTCATCAAAATGGAAATAATGATACTAAATCATAAAGTATCATATGTGAAGATCTTACCAATTAAGTTAAAATTAAAGAAATACAAAAAATTAAACCACTAACTGATAAGAAAGGAGTACAACAATTTATTGAATCAATGAATTATTTTAGAAGATTCATACCTAAATTTGGAGATATTGCAAGACCGAAATATGACTTATTAAAAAAGAATCAACAATTCAAATGAATGCAGGAATACCAAAAAGCATTTGAAATATTAAAATATAAAGTAATCAATGCTATATTTCTGACCTATCCGAAAAAAGGATATTAATTAATAATAGAAACAGATGCCTCAGATAAATGAATTGGCACTATACTCAAACAAATAAACCCAAAACTTGCACATTATAAGACTATAGAAGCACGAGAAAATAGAACAAAAGACAATGAAGATTATACCAAATCTAAAGAAGAGATAAATTAATTAGCATCACATATGCTCAAATCTAATAAACAACTATGGGGAGCTACACAAAGAGAATTATACGCCATATACTTTTACTTAAACTATTAGAAACATTATATTAAAACACAAAATATAATTGTATGAACTGATAGTACTGAAATCAGTAACTTATCTGGCAAAATGCCAAAAAATATAACTATAGAAAGATGGCTTATCAAACTTACAAGACTTCAATTAGACTGTGGAATAAATTAAAGGAAAAGATAACAAGATAGCAGATTGGCTAAGCAGACAAATGGAAATAGATGAAAACAGCAATCAAGTCATAAGACTAAACATTGGAATAAAAAATATAAATAGAGATGCCAAACCCAATAATAAGAACCCAAAACAAATCCAAAATAGAAAATTAGAAACCAATACCACCATACAAAGACTTAAGTGAAATATTCTAAGACAAATCAAAATATATAGAATACTTTATCAATAAAGAAGTATTACTAAAACAGATAGAATGTTTAAATATTTACTGCCAAAGGCAAATAACTTTGAAAGATAAAACCTTTAATTGCCCAAATTGAGACTATAGACACAAGATATCATTATTCAATAGAACAATATTCTTGAATGCCTATTTATCTTGTAACCAAATATTATTAATTGGATACTACTGGCTTATCAAGCTTAAGAAAAAACAGATCCATATGATTATAAATATATCTTTGCCAACAATAACACACTGGACCAAAATATTTAGAACATGCATGATCTAAGAGATAAAAGAATATAAAATTAAGATAGGTGGAAGAGATGATATTGTGGAATGTGATAAATCAATATTCTACAAAGACCAAAAAAATAACAAAGCCAACAAAGTATGGGTATTCAGAGAAATATCCCAAAACACAAAAGAATTCTTTGCTGAAGTAGTACCAGATAGAATAGCTGAAACATTGATAAGACTAATCCAGAAATATAATCATCTAGAATCAACAATTTATACTGATATGTTCAAAAGTTATAACCAAATATTTATCAGACTCGGAATAGCACATCATCAAATAAATCATAGCCAAGAAATGACTATAACAGAGATAGATAAAAGATCAAATCAATTAAAAATAATACACACTAATAATATTGAATGCACATAGCGAATATTTAAAGAAAATATACCAGAACTAAACAGAAATAAGAAAGATCTATCTTATTATTTATTTGAACACATTTTTAGATGCCAAAATAAATACAGACTTTGGGACACATTTATTGAATATTTATATAATACAAATAAAGAATTGATTGATGAAATACAAAAGACAAGTAATACTGACCAAAATTAGAATAAACTACTGATAAGAAATAATTATATAAAGACACCTGAATGACCAGATGAAGGATATCTAAAACTTAACAGATAAACTCTGATAGACTCTAAATAACAAAGACCCAGAAAATACTTGTAAAACTATAAGACACCTAAAAAGAAATACAAACTGAATTTAGTAACCTAGCTCACAAAATCAAAAAACTAGATCTGATCAAATTCTGGATCAATTTGAAACTATTACAACCAGAAAAATTAACTAAACAAACCCAAGTGTTGAAGACTAATATTTACTATTGCATTAAGAAAAGATAAATTTTATGTCTGAAGAAATTAAAGAACTTAATTATAATATAACACTCATAAAAAGACTCGAAACAACAATTATTTTGAATAGTGAAGAACAAGAAGAATTAAGAAATAGTGTACTATTTAAAGAATTAAATAAATCTGAAAGAAAAAGAGACGAAAAATACTATGAACAGAATTTAATTACATTAGTATTAATAACCTTAGCACAAAAGAAACCCCAAAATCTAGAACACAGATATTGGATAACTAATATTTTAAAATGAATTCAAAGAGGAGACCATAATCTATCATATAGATTTGCAACTAAACTGCTCATATTCCAAACAAACAAAGACTTAAAAAGAGAACCATATTCTTTAAATAAACTCAAAGAAAAAATTAATCAAAAGCTTAGTAAACACAAAGAGAAATATTATTTTGAACAATTACAAAAGTTAAAAATTAAAAACACTGAAAATCAGAAAGAAATTAAAGAAAATAGAAAAAGATATAGAAAATAAATGCAAAAACAAGAACCAAAACCAGGAGAAGCTTTATGAAATCTATATAAGTGACTTATTAAAAAATTAGATCAAATTATAGCTGACAACAAACTGTACCTATTTGAAAAAACACCAGAATATTTAATAAGTATAATCGAAAAATTCGAACAAAGTTCAGATGAACCAATATATCTTGAAGAAAAAGAATGACTTATTCAAAAGATAAAGAAATTTGAAAGGACTTTTTTGACAATATATATAAACCTTTCAAGAAAATTACATAAGAATCTTAAATGAGAAGAAAGATTATAAAAGAAAAATATTATCCTATCAACTACAAGAAAACTAATTTTTGCAGAAACTGCCAACAGTATTTAGACACTGACAAGTGAGATAAAAATATTGAAAAATATCATACTAAAATAATAAAAGCAGAACTATTCAAAGAAATGAGAGAGAAAAAGACCTGAAAACTAAAATGAAGAATCAAAATAAATCTAATAGATGGACCCAACAAGAACCCAACTATTGCAAGAAATGCAACTCTCATGCTGAAAAGCCTGAAGAACATGATTGCGAAACAATACTTCAAAAACTAACAACAGCATTTAAAGATTATGAAAACAAAGAAGAATTTGAAAAAAGACTTACAAAATAAGAAAAAATCAAAGAATTAAAAACCAGTTTACCTGTAGAATTTGCAAAGAAAAGGACATACAAATAGATATTGTTCAAACCAAGATTGTTATCAATATAGTAAAAAGGGACATCAATTATGAGATTGCCCCACAAAAACCAAACTTAATTACCAAAATAGGAATCAAAAATAGAATAATAATCAACCAGAACTATTAAGATGAGTATTTGTATATAAATACTGTAGAAAAATCATAAAAATGAAAATTGCAAAACTTATAGACTTTTAAAAGAAAATGCAAATTTACTCTGCAAATGCAATGTTGATAATATGGTATTAAAAAGAAGAGAACATACAGAATGGGCTGTGTACTCAACCAATCGAGATAAGAATCATTGTTGCTATTGCAAAAGACCAACCTTATCACAAGACCTCTATTCTATTGAAGGATTATATAATAACCCCTTTTTACACAGACTATTGTTTTTACAAGACAGTTAGTATGTAAAAGATGCTATAGTGAATTCTATGAAAACTTAGACTTAAGAGACCAATGAGCTCAAGAATACTATAAAAGACTAGAACAAGGCAAATTGACCAATTGTCAACTTTGTCAAAAACCACTTTTAAAAAGAAAAGCTAAAAATTAGAACTCAATATTCTTCTGTACTAAAGAACAAAAGTTTGCTTATAAAATCTATTACTCTGAAGAAATATTAGAAGATGACCAACTCAAAAAAGATATTCAAAAACTAATAAAAAATCAAACAAATATTTATTGGGAATTAAATGAATCGATAATTTTTAGACTTATAAAATACATCAATGATAACTCTGATGAAAACCTTTGGAACTATGAAAATCTAAATATCATACAACTACAAGATACCCGAGAAACTGATATTAAGAACTACCATAATCTTTTTAATTGGGACTAACAACTTAATCATGAAGAAGACAACAATGATCTAAAGTCTGTAAAATCATTAATCTTTATCAGGAGAGAAGCAAATTGAATGCAAGCAGCTATAGGAGGAGATTTATTTGAAATAACTGATGAAGAAGAAAATAATAAAACAAGAGAAGTAAATCAAATCTGATAAGCAGTAGAAGTCTCACTACAAGAAACATACAGTAATTATAAAGGAAAAAGTAAAGAAGACTTTGAACAAGATTAAGGAAAAAATATATAGACCTATGTAAAGAATGTTTAATGCTGATTAAATAAAAAGAAGAGGAAGATAAAGACTTTAAGAAATACTATTGTGATTAATGTTTTAAAGAAATTGAATCAAAGATAATTATTATAAATGAAGAAAACCAAAGACTTGCTATTGAAGAAGACCAATTTTACTATGAACCCCAAAATATTATGAAATTTGATGAAGAAATACCATGAGACTTATATCAGGAGCAAATAAATCAGAATGCTTACAAGAATTAACCCAAATAATTCAAATCTTCCAATTAAAAAATGAAGAGACCATGAGGAGAGTCCAAACCATCAAAAAACATATCCTAAATTTGACTACTAAAAATGACCAATTGGAGCAAAAACTAAAAGACCTTGAAAATCAGAATGCAATATTAAAAAGAAAACTCGAACATGTTGAAGAAAAATCTAGAAAAATTGTAAAATTTAGTACTAGTACCCAGATAGAATTTTATTAATTTAACCAAAAATAGTTTATCTTTCTAATTACTTAATAACAATATATTATTATGATATCCTATATAATTAACCATATCTTAACAATAATATTTATTATGGCTGAAATGCCAAAGGAAAAACAAAAGTGACTTACAAGTAATAATATAACATAAACAAAGTAAACAATAGAGATAAAGAACAATTATAAAAAGACTTGAAAATTGACTTGACTAACTCTATGCCAAAGTATAACCAAAAACAAAAAATAAGAGAACAATATCCTACTTGCAAATATTGCAAAATACATAAACTATCTTGTGACCAAAAAATACCTTGCACAATTTGTAAAAGTATAAATGAAATTTGTAAAAGAACGTACAAACTTAAGGACCTTGATAAAGTTAACAAAAAAATACTAGACCATCAGTCAACACTGACAAAAATATTCATAGAAAAACAAATTATAAAAGAATCTTTAAAAGACCAAGGAATACAATTACAAGAAACACCAGATACTTCTGACAGTGAATGAAAAGAAAAGAAAATCGAGCAACACAAGCCTGTGATTACTGCCAAGAAAAGAAAGTAAGGTGTAAATACAATGCTAAAACTGAAATGTGTACTCAGTGTAAATTACGAGACCAACTATGTATAAACACAAAGAAATATTCTCCAAGAGGACCAAGATCAAGAAAAGAATTTAAGTGGATAATACACAAAACAATATCCAAGAACTTGAATGACCACAAGAAGACAAACTAGATATAGACAATTACTACCGCCACCACAAACACAAGAAACAAAAATAATTATATTCTTACAGAATGCATTAGAAACTGCATGACAAACAAGAGTATTGGTAGAACAAGATTTAATTGTACACCAACCATTTTTGGGAACACTTACAAGAAACACTGCTATGTATATTTAATCTATAGTACAATATTTTACTCTAGCAAGCAATGATCAATAGAATTAATAACAATAATCTAGTATATACAACTATAAGAGAAATATTACAATTAAAAGACTATAGAATGACACCAGAATATGTATATTTACAAATTAACCTAAGGATTATGGGACTACAAAGACCACCAATAACAATTAGACGAAGAGTGAATACCCAGAACTAAAAGATATTAGAAAGAAAAGATACAAGAATTATTAGAAGAATACAAAAACCTAATACTCTTAAAAGAATTAAATATTGAATCAACACACAAATGAGCATACCTGAAAACAGCTCTTATTACACTATCAGTAACTCAAAAAATATTTGAAGATGAAATTAAAGAAATAACTTTAAAATTTATAGATACTAAGATACTTGAATATATTAAAGAATTATTAAAATAATCATAACAACCTGGAACAATTAATTGAACTATCCTTATTACTATTAATAAATATAGCTCTTTTGTGGATGAATACTTTGCTATAACAGCTATAGCATATAACAGAGCATCAATATATTTCATACTCTTATTGAAAGACATAGTATTAGTAGTAGGAGTGTGTTTCATAGTCAACAAAATATCAGAATTAATAATCTAATACGCGTCGATAAAACAGCAAGAAAACTTACTCAAAATAGAATTTAATGACTATAAAGAATTGTAATTAATACAACCAAACTACTCAAGTATTAAAAGAATATCTTGAAGACTTACAAGGAATAATTCAGTTAGACTTATTGATAAAATTAATATATTAACAAATAGTTAAACAGATCCAAAACTTAAATGGCAAATATTCCTGTGCACAATTGAAAGAAGGAACAAATAAAAACTACTATCTAATATCAGTGCTAGATAAAATTAACAAAGTAACACTTTTAGTATCAAAAACAATTAGTTTGAAACAAATATTTAACCAATACTAAGGAATATCTAAAGAACAAAAAGAAGCCGAAGAAGAAACATACTTAGAAACTTTAAAAGAAATTAAAAATAATCTAGAAAAACTAACTAATAAAAACCTTGAACAAAGACTCAAAGCGTTACAAGAAAACAATATCTTAAATATCAATAGCCTTTTAATAATACACCAAGAAAATAGAACTAAAAATATACAAGATATAAATAACAAAATTGAAAGATTTGAATACTATTTACTCAGAAGAAAAGAGTACCTAAAAGAACTTAATGAACAACAATACAAACACATATCGAAGGCTAGAAAGAGTAATATAACAAAAGAAATTTAAATTTATTTGGAACCATTTACATAGAAAATCAAAATTTGACCCAACATAAGAAATACTTGACCAAAGAACTAAAAAACAAATAATCAACGATATAATTGTAACTATTGAAAAGCTTCAAAAAAGAATCTAACCTACAAATAATAATTGAATAGGAATAATCCTAATACTATTACAAGCTGTAAAACAACTATCACCATCAATAGATATAGCCGAAGGAATTATATTTAATTACAAATTATCCAAAATACAAAGATGAAATATAGGGAAACTAAATATTGTACAATTAGAGCTAGAAACTGTACTTGATGAAATCCAAGAAAAAATCTAAGACCCAATAGCCCAAAGAGAAGTTTACTTAATACCAGACAAGTTAGAATCAATTACAATTCATATCCTCAATACTATAAGAAATTTATATTCATTAGAAGGGCAACTTATTTCTTTAAACACGACAAAAAAATACAAGCACAATTATCAGAAAAAGGAGTCAAACAACTTAAAAAGAATAAAAATGCTAAGGAATTAATTAATAAAAGAACCAAAGAACTGCTTGAAGAATTACAATAATTAAATGACAAAGTGGAAGAAAATTGATAAGGAAAAATATTTTAACCTATATTACAAGTTAACAAAATATAAACAAAAAGAATACTATGAATCAACTAAAGAAGAGACAAGAAGTTATTTAAGAACAATATATAAGAATATAGAAGAAGAATTTTACTAAGAAATATTATGAGAAGAAGCAAAAGAAACAGGATATACATTAAGCTCATTATTCTTAAAAAAAAAGAAGCCAGCTTTATTTTCTTCCTAATAAACACCTTAAGAAAACTTGACTATTTAATCAATAACGTTATATCAGAATTCAAAGATATAAACTTCCCAGAATATTCCTGGATATATACAAAAAAACAAAATACAGAAAATTGAAGAAAAACCTTTCAAAGAGAACTAGCTACACAAGCAGGACAAATTTACCATATTATAGGAGGTTTCTCAGTAGAGAGAATATTCAATAAAAACACAGTTGAAGAAATAAAAGAAGAAAAAAAATACTGGAGAAACTAAATGACTTATTGGAAATATCTAAACCCAGAATTGTTATTTGAAGAATATTATTGCTTTAATAGCAAACCACATAATAGCAAACCACATGAAGTAGAACAACAAGTAATACCCAAAAAATTAACGGCTGATCAATTCTTAAAATTACTAAAACTATTAATACATAACTTAGAATCAGAACTTGAAGAAGTAATTTACAGAATTATAATCTTAGAACAAAAAACCTTGATAGTGTATAATTATTATGAAAATGACGACTACCTTTGGATAGCAACAAAAATAAGAAACATTCAGAAAACAATTAACTGGCAATACGATTGAGACATAAGTGCATATATTGGAAAACTCTTTGAAGAATTTAAAAAACAGTGCAGGCAAGAAAGCTACAAATGCTATTTAGAAGAAGTTTACAAGAAAAGGACTGGAATAAGTATAAGTAGAAAATATTAGAAATCTGAAGAACAAACTTGGAAAAAATTTAGAAACTACTAAGCAAAGACTTGAAAATGAGAATGTAAACACTGGAGAACTATTAAACCTAGAGTTAAGCCAATATGAGGAAAAATAGAACTTGAAGGACCTGCTACAAAACAACTCAGAAATATACTTGAATCTGGAACTCTTAGCATACCTTGATAAACAAGTATTTTTACATGACGCATATTACTTACCAAACAGAATAATGACCCAAGCAATAGGATTTACAATAGTAGAAGAAGAAATATATATTTTATTAGCAGAATGAATCAACCCAAACAAAAGTTTCTATAAAATATTCAATAGAATGGGAGGAAAAGAAAAATTAGACCAAAATGGAATACCTAAAGAAATTATAGAAGTAACAGCCCTGAGAGAAATATTCGAAAAATCAGAATTAGTTATAAAAAATAAAAACTTAATAAAAATCCAAGAAAACTCATATTATTCAACAGAAGAATGGATTGCAACAGGCTGTAGACCAGAACAAGCAAAATATTTCATAACACTAGGACTATTTATCTTTCGACTAAACGATGAAGAAATGCCTAAAAATACTGA
>CAJVPU010001580.1:0-12523 GCA_910591775.1 Dentiscutata heterogama | reverse complement strand
GTTAAATGCCTATCCCGATAATTGAAAACCAGAAAATTCTGTAGATAGTTTATCGAATTTTCACAAAACCTGACTATTCTTTTCTATTATATACCCAAAATGAATAAAAAAAAAAGTGAAACATGTGAGCGAAAGTGTTATCAACATGTAACAGGAAAATTGCAATGCAGCAAGAACAATTACGATATATGAGATAAAGTATAGGAATGAAAGTGATAGCGATGTGTAAACGAAAGTAGCATCAATCATGCAACATGCGTAATAGTATGTGTGAACGAAAGTGGTATCAACATGTAGCAAGAACAATTACAATATACATGATAAAGCATATGATTGAAAGTGGTAACGATGTGCAAGCGAATGTAGAGCATCAATCATGCAACATGAGTAATAATATGTGTGAGCAAAAGTGGTATCAACATGCAACAGGAAAAATTGCGATGCAGCAAGAACAATTACGATATACGAAAGTGGTAGCGATGTGTGAACGAAAGTAGCATCAATCAGGTAGCATAAGTATAGAGAGACCTCTCTAATGCTCTACCTCTCTAAATACACTCTCAATTTCTGGCCCAAGTATATACGTGACTCCCGTACATGCACTTATTCATATTGTTCTTTAAATGCACGATGTTTTAGAAGCTTGGTCATTATGGGTACATTTAGAAAGGTATCTCTGTAATAGTACGTATGAGTGAAAATGGCATTAATTATGCAAGGTGAACAATAATGATAGATACATGCATGCATATATAACCATAATATATAAAATAGAAGAACTGTCAGTATGGAAAAAAAACATAAATAAATAAATAAATAATGAAATAAAAGCTTAAAGATACATTTTTTTGCCCCATTAATCAATTTTCTCAAAAATGCTCTATCTCCTGGTTTAGGTTAATGAAGGCGTTAAATGCATTATTCCTGAGTGTATAATGAGTATAGAGTCGACATATAAATTTTTTGAACTTTTTGATTTAACTACGTTAGGGCAATATGATAATAGAGAGGTGAAAGTTTTTATTCGACGAGAAAAGTCTGAAGGTTGGCGAGAAGTAGACAATGGGTTAGATGGTGATTTGAGAATGCTTGAAGTTTTAGGTTTTATGCAAGTCAAGTTTTGTCTTGCTTCCAATACAAATTTAGACACTTCAGTTTCAATTCAAGACAAACCAGATGCTTTCAGCATTTTAATGGCAAATTCAAGGCAGCCTTTGCTTCCTCGTCGTTGTAATGAGCGTAATAACTATAATCGACTTTATAATAAAATTATCGAACTTTTCAAAGCTCAACAGGTTGGATGGACAGGTGGTTTACATGAAACAATAGGAAAAGCATTCGTAAATCATATTGCAACTGCTCTTTGGTATATTGATCCACATCTTTCAACACTAAGTGCACGTTCATATCATTTACCAGCTCTTTTTGCACAGTTGAAAACGTATCAGGATGGTAAATCATATGATGAGTATTATTATACTGGTCATTATAAAAAGAATCCATTGTCTCAACAAAAACTTGTGCATCTTTCGAGTTCTCTTGAGATTTCTATAAGTCAACCATGGGCGAGTAGTGATAGGTGGAATCAAGTAATGCCTGCAGTTCTTTCTTTAATTGAAATTTTGAAAAAATATTCGGACTATTTAATTGCAACAACTGCTAGTATGAATGAACCTCATCATAGCAATGAAAGTACCCATAGTCCTGGAAATAATAGTACCATGTACCGAGTTAGTGCTTGTGAACCTCATCAACTTAAAGATGAATATGTTCAATTGGACGATCTATTATCTGAAAAATCATTTTACAAACATATTGAAATTCAACAATATCTTCCAGACGATGCTATAAGCCGATACAAATTTATGAAAGAGTTGCAGCTTACATTTTCTATTGGTATATATAGGTTAGTATTTTGATAGTGTAGTTTCGTGTATATATGGGCGTCTAAATTGTTTACCTTAATAAAAAAGTAATTACGGCATTTAGGCAGCCGAAATTATTCTTATATAGTGCTAAAGTTAATTTTCATATTTGCCGAAATTATTGCTGAAATTTTTGAACTCTTTTCATCAAAATACATCATACAATACAGTTATTTGAAGGGGTTCATATAAAAAATTTAGCAATACTGAAAAGTTTGCCGAAAATACGATTTTTCAAAAAATATTCGTGTTCGATTTTTTAGAATTAAAAATCTTTATCTAATAAGATTTATATGATTTATATTAAAATAAAACTTATTTTGACTTTTTAAATATTATCAGGGCAATTATTTGGGAACAATTAACTACATATGGAGAGAAAATGAAATGTCAAATAACGAGCAAGATGAAACACTAAAAGCACGCATGTTGGCTAAAATTCATGAAGAGTTACCTCGTTATTTTACACGGCAAATGAGAAAAAATGTGCTTAATAAGGTATGATAACAATACAATTAATATTTAAATATCACCACATTTATAATATATAATCTTTTTTCTTTATAAAATAGTATTCATATATTCAGAAAGTTACACTAGCAGTATTACGGATGCTTCATTTTGATTTGACTGGAAATGCAGCTGTAACTTCGGATGCAGTTAGTCGTGAGGTGGAAGAGAGATTACGATTAATGTTAGAATTGGCAGATCCCAATATTATATTCGATTTACGGACAAATAATGGATTTAAAGAAACAAAATTTGATACATTTTGGGATGAAATGGAAGCTTATTTTAATGAGCAAGTAAGTTTTTATATTTATATATATGTATATTTTAGTGATACGGGCCGGTGGAAAAATCATGGTCAAGGTCGATCCTAAAAAAACTCAGGCTAATCAATCAGGTCAACTTCTATTGCTAGAACAATTTTTAGTCTTCATATCTATATTAAATGGGTACGTATCACTTCGTAGAAGTTTATTTCACAGACACCTTGTTATACGGACAATCAATTCATAGACAAGTTATTTAAAGACAATTAATTTGCAGACAGTTCATTTCATAGACAGTTCATTTTATAGACATTTCATTTTGTAGACAATCTTTAATACTGATTTAGAAGTTATTTGCTATTAAAGATTTTCTATAAACTTAACTGTCTATAAAATGGACTGTCTATAAAATGAACTGTCTGTAAGTTAATTGTCTTTAAAATAAACTTGTATATGAACTAATTGTCTGTAAAACAAGGTGTCTGTGAAATAAACTTCTACGAAGTGATACGTACCCATTAATCGACTAGGCCAGCCCATATCACTAGTATATTTTTATTATTTTTTAAACTACAGTATTTTAATAGAACTTACTTGCGGTAAACGAACGAAGCCATGGAACCATTCTATATATGCCATTGGCCTTGTCAATTCGTGATCTTCGTGAAACTATAGTGGAAAGATTAGAGGCTGTTTATAGTAATCCATTACCTTCCAATATTAATATTCCATCAGACGAATGGATTCGTCTTTAATTTTGTCCTACAAATGCTATTACAACCCGAGCAATGTATTATACTGGTCGATTTAAAGTAAAATTTAAAGTGCAAGGGAGAATGCTTCAAAAAAGTAGTGAAGACGCACATTATTGCGCAGCACTTTTCTGATATCTTAGAGAATTTTGTATTCGGTACCGTCAATGGGCTTGCTTAATTTTTGCGGATGATAAACATAAGATTCCTATCGGAGAAGATGTTGCAGTTTCTACAGGTGTGCGAAATTGACGCTCAATAGTTGCACAAGGAAGCACTTTGGCTGCTGCTAATCATGATTTCTCAAAACTATCTCTAACGCCATCAGTAGTTTTTTTTATTTCTATTCCTAATGATATTTCTGGATCATTTTATGATGGTCAGGTGTATGTATCGTACAAAGATACGATTTTTGAACCGAGTACTGCTATTAGACATTCAACTGAATTTTTAAATATACTAAAACTTCAATATGTATATCAAGAATTGCCACTGATTTTATGTCTTTACACTGATAGGGGTCCAGATCATCATTGTAATTATGGTTCAGTACAAATTGCATTAATAAGTCTTTTTTTTTGTGGAGATTTTGATCTGCTTGTTGCAGTTCGTACAGCTCCTAATCATAGTTGGACAAATCCCGCAGAGCGAATCATGAGTACTTTAAATTTGGGTCTTCAAGGTGTAGTGCTCAAGCGTGACTCAATGAGTCCGGAATCCGAAAATTTATTTGAAATGGTAAATACACTGGGTGATATTTGTGAAAAAGCTAAAGAATCCAATAAATTAGAATCAGAATTAAAAGAATGCATCACGGGCATTCAAGAAATATTAAAAAATCGAACTGCACGGCTTAGATTAAAAAACAATAAATTTAAATGCCATTCCCCGGCAAGTCAAGAAGAGATTACTGAAGTATTTGAGGTAAATATTTGACTTTTTTTATATTATTATTTCATATGAGTGCCGCCAAGGAAAAACCTGCAATCGGGCATTCAATCTTCAGTTTGTTTTCTGTGTGCCATCTAGGAATAGTCTATCATCGGCCTTTAATTATATTTTGACAAAATATAATTTAAAGCCTGATGATAGACTATTCCTAGATGGCATACAGAAAACAAACTGAACATTGAAAGCCCGATTGCAGGTTTTCCCTTGGCGGCACTCATATTATGGAGACGGGTGATACAAATACGGAATTCAATCTTGCTAAAAATCAAAATAAATAAATTAAATGTTATCAATTATTTAAAACTATAACTTAACTAATTTTAATTTGCGCTATTCAAATGACTAATTTTTTGAATAGTCAATGTTCCATATAGACCCAACTTTAAAAATTGAAGAAACCACGCAGGCACAAATACGCAATCATCCAACATTAGTCGAATTCATAAAAACTCATTGTCAAACACGTGCTTATAGTTTCCAGGCATGTAAATTTTCTATATAATAAGGTTTAAGCATATTTTAAATTTTAATGATACTGATTAAATAAAATTGATATTTTTTCTAAAGGTAAAAAAATGCTTTGATACTTCGTGCTTATATTGTAAGCCAATTCGCCTTCCACAACATGAATTTGGTAATTTAAGTTTTCTCCCAGATCCGATCCCTTCAAAAGGTAGATTATCTAATTTTTTGATGTATATACTGTAATTAAAGATGAGTAAAATGCATGATACGCATGAATAGATCCAAGTTTCACTATTAGTGGTTATCACGATTGTTATTTTATGTAGTGCGAGCACTTAAGTGCATGCATTTAGTTGCTGTCGAAACTATTTGGGCGATGAATAGCATATGATAAGACCAGGTTAAAACCATATCGATATGTTATGCTAATTATCACATTGTTTGGACTATCCAAAATAGTTTGGATGGCATGCATGATTGCATACATGCATGGCATAATGTCGCAGTTGCCCATCTCTAACTATGTAATCATAAAAATTTAAAACTAGACAATATGGACCATTATACAAGCTTTCAACATGTTTACAGAACTAAGACTACTGAAGAACACAGGCCAACATATATACAGTTGCAGGCAAAATCAGAGTCTATTCCGAAATATATTCTTGTTACAGAAAAAATTCGTGATTATATTAGTTGTGAAAATTGTAGAAAACGTCGCTGCGTATATAGTAACAAATCTTTAACCGATGATGAACAAAATGATTATCAGCAGGCACTGGAATCATATTCATACTCGTGTGGAGCACCAATTTTCCCTGACGATCATTATTTGAAAGAAGTGATATTTGTACGTTTGCAAATTAATTGTGATTCACCGATCGAAATACTCTATTATTCAAGCCGCAAAGCAGGAAATTATCCAATTTGTTACCATTGTGGAAATAGCGATAATTTAATAACTCCACCTCAATCTTTGAAGGAACATTTCAAGCAAATTTATCCATTGTGCGAAATTTGTCAGGAAAGCGGGAGGAATTTTTATACAAAAGGGGCAGTTAAGACCAATAATAAATCCACAAAGCATTCTAAAAAATAACATAAGTCATTCTAGGTTAAGATATAACGTTATATAGCATTAGGATTAGTATTAGACTGATTTAAAGTCACGGTCAGACAAGGATATATTATTCAGTGTAAATGGTTAAAAGTTAAGATAAAGAAGAGTTGGCACTGCATATAGTGCTTATTCTAAAGTTATCAATCTAGAGAAGAGTAGAATAATTAAATATGTTGCTATAATTAAAATCACCTATTTTTTTTTTGTCCTTTTTTTTTTAATCATGTTTATTCAAGGCAGATATAAAGGCCCTTTATTGTTATCTCAGTAATAATAAAATACATATATAAAGACTAGGTTCTGCAAGTGCCAGCACTTGCAGAATCCTAATAAAGACCCACTGTATTCAACAGCAGAGACAGTACCCGATCCAAAGTGAATCCCTCTCACCTGTGATCAATTACAAATTAAATTATTTATGTTGGATTCAATTGTAATGGATATAATCTCTCACCGGTTTTAATATATGTATAACATTAACAGTCTCTGCTGTTACTGTATTCACCTGAAATAAAGATAATGCACATTCGAGTTCTAAACTACGAAGAGATAATAGTAGTAGTTCCCTTCCAGACCCTTTATTATAAATTCGCTGGTTGTATTCTGTTCGTCATATTTTTCTTGTCCCTGTGATTTTGTATTATTCATATTTTCGTATAAGCAAAAATCAAAAGAAAGAGTTAAGAATTAGTGATCAGTGCTCTTATATAGTGAAAACGAAATTGATTAACTTTTGATTAAGCCTACTGTTAAAATGCTACGTAAACCTTAATAAATAATATCCGTGAGCACATGATATCGTGAACCAAATTCACGATCAGGATATTTTATTGAAGCCGATGTAATAGTAATAGGGTCAATGTGATCTGACCACAAAAAAAAACGTGACCCAAGCCATGAGATCCTGGATCTTAATGCGCATTGATTGACAAAAGTGAAAAATGCTAATTCGGGTTTGGCTCTCCATTGAAGAATAATAGTAAGACGCCAAGTTGTGGAAACTAAAGTCATAGTCATGCAAATGAGTATAGAATTCCCCTTCTGATACTTTAATTAGCCATATCGCTTGTTAGATCTTAATCATAATAGAAAAGCCCAGAATGTATATAAAGGTCTCATCTTCATGTAACTTTGAGATAGTAGTTAGATATAAATAAGAATCATATTAATAAAGACTATCGAATGATAGTCTCAAGGATTCTAGTAGTAGTAGGATACTTAGTTCTTAGATCAAATCTTTCTCTGTTTTTAGTTGTGTTTTAGCTATAAGACTTAGTCACCACAAACCCGCCTTTTACACTGAGCTGCATCTTTTGATAGAGAAAATAAGCAATATTTTGTATTAGTATCCAAAAACAATATAATAAGTCTTAGTAAGAAAAAGAGCTCAAGCACCTTTAACCAAGAACACTTAACTTTGGCACTCACAACTGCTGCAGTAAATATTGAGCACCTATTTTTGAACCAAATTATTCACTTAAAAGCTAAATTTTATAAGCTTCATTAACTACATGTACCTTTAAAATTACTATAACTAGGAAAAACAGGTGCTGTTGTAAATCCGGTGCTACCGTCAGTTGGGAGAGCGTGGAACGATGGTTTGTGCCGGTCTAAATCAGGACAATAAATGATATAAGCCGGGAATATATTATATATGTGTGTATACGAGCACTTAGCAAGTATAATAAGAGTATGTAATAGTGAGAATATAAGAGTAGTATGAGTATGCGCGCAGAGTAGATATAGAGTAGTATGTGTATAGTACAATAGTGTCAGAGATAGAAATAAAGAAAATAAGAAAAGATATACGATGCAAACAAGAAATCACACAGAAGACTTTATTTACTAAGGAGAAATCACTCAGATAGAACCTAAAGAAATACAGCAAGGCAATTATATCGAGTTTTTATACATGAAGAAATATCTATTCAGAACTTTCCTGAAGGCTCAACTATATAACATCCTTCCGCTATGACTAATCTTAATTACCAACAACACCAATTAAACTTTTCCCCTCGCGTCTTTATCTAATTAAAGACTTTACATCTGAAAGATCAAATTCTTCATCAGCCTACAATAAGATAACACCCGATTGTTATCAATGCTTGATATTGTTTAACTCACCTTCACGTTATGGAGTTGTCCAAAACAGTAATAGAATATAGGTATAAGGGAATAGATAAGGAAGGGGGATGACTATATTTAGAATAAAAGGTATCTATATATAGTAATAATATAGGAAAACGAAATAGGAAAGGGATGATCGATTAAATAAAGTGAGATGATGAAGGGACGATCAGAAGTAAGAACAATTAACTATTGTGGAAGGGATGATAACAGGGGTGAAAATAAAGGAATGATGCGATTTTGGGGCGCAGAAAAGCTTTAATAGTAACACCAGAGCAAATTAAAAAAAATTGTTCAATCACTAGGCGCTTGAGTTGCTTAAAGGGAGTTAGAGATGAATGTATTATATCTGATATTGTATTATACAGTGCGAGGACCTCATGCTGTGATTAGTCTCCATGGCTGCGATAGCAATGCAAGTACCTCTTTTTGCAATCAGGCCCTATAGCTGGCAGGCAATGCAAGGACCTCATGTTTGGTGATTCAGCCCCCCTTATAAAAAAAAAGTCAAAATTCTATTCAGATTTTGTTCGGATTTTTATTACAGAATATGCTCATTTTTAAACTAACAATCCGAACAAAATCTGAATAGAATTTTGATTTTTTTTTTTTTTATAGGGTCCACAACTATGATAGCAATACAAAGAGCTTATATTTGATTAGGCTCTATGACTGCCACGGGCAGTAAAAAACCTCATGTTTAGTGATTAAGCACTGCAACTACAATAGAAGTGCAAGGACCCATGTTGTAATTAGGCTCTGTGGCTGCTATAGCAATGCAAGGACCCATGTTGTAATTAGGCTCTATGGCTGCCGCAGGCAGTGCAAGGATTTTACTGTATGTTTGGTGATTAAGCACCGTAACTACAATAGCAGTGCAAGGATCTCATGTTGTGATTAGGCTCTGTGGCTGCGATAGCAATGCAAGGACATTACATTGTGATTAGGCTCTATGGCTGACGCAGGCAGTACAAGAACATGATGTTTGGGATTAAGCACCATAACTATGATAGCGTACAAGAACCTCACATTGTGATTAGGCTCCGTGGCTGCGATAGCAATGCAAGGACTTATGTGATTAGGCTCTACGGCTGCCACGGACAGTGAAGAACCTCATGTTTGGTGATTAAGCTCCATGGCTGCGATAGCAATGCAAGGACCTTACATTCTGATTAGACTCTATGGCTGCACAGGCAGTGCAAGTTTGGTATTGGACTTATAGTGATTTGTATAATGATTTGCAATTAAAAGTTCGATTACTGTACTTACAGGCTATTATGGCTGCATAAATGATTTAAATAGGGTTGTATTTGCTATTGGCCTTATCGTGATTTGTATAGTTATCTGTTGTAAAAATTCAGTTACTAAGAAAGGAGATCCGTATCCAACTTTAAACTTATATGGAAATAATCTATGATGCGCAGGCAAAAAAGATTAAAGAGGGTTAAAACTTATGTGATTAGTCATGTGAGCGAACAGACAGACAAAAATTACCTCTAAAAAATTTACAAAGTACAGTTAATAAAACCAAGATAAATATTTTAAAGTTCTGACTTTGATTTATATAGATTACTGTGATTTAAAATTTTGTTATATATTAGATTGATAACCAATAGGATTGCAAATCTATATTACAAGATATATATCTATGTTTTTTTTTTTAGCCCTCCCCCCCATCATCATATTGGCTACTAATTTTATGTTAAACAGAAAATTAAATTGGTGTGGCCTTAGTGTAATAGAGTTTGCTTAGAAGAATTCTACTGCTAGATCTGTTATCTGTTGTAGCTCTTTCTGTGATCCTGCAAGTAGAACCATATTATTTGCATAAGCTATGGCAGCTACAGTGATTTTTTTTTTTTTTAGTCTTGCTTGTTGTAAGGTCTACTGGCTACTCTATTTCAAGTTTAGCATCTAGCTTAGCTTGCTGTAGTCTGTATAGTAGGGGGTCAAAGTAAATTCTCTATAGGAGAGGAGATATAACTTTATCTTGGTCGATACCCTCCTTGGCTGTGAACTTTTCGGTAAGGCCAAATTTGGTAACTATGCTAATTTTCCTATTGTTGAACAGCTCTATTATTAGATTGATTAAGTATTGTGAGAAGTATATTCATTTTATTGCCACTTCTAGTCTTTTGAGACATACTGTATCAAATGCCTTTTTGATATCTAGAAACATTGCCTATAGCTTTTTATTATTTTTTTTTGCTTCTTCTATTAAGCTATTTACTATATAGATTGGTTCTTGAGTACTTTTACTATAAAGATCTACAAAGTTGAGACCTTTTAGTATTTTGTTGTTAATGATTACTGTACTCAATCTTTTGTAAATAATTCATACACAACATTTTCTAGCTGCATCAAGTAGCATTATTGGTCTTATATTTTGTAATCTAAGATCCCACTTGGCTATTTTAGGGATTGGAAAAATCATGTCTAATTTTCACTTTTTGGGATATATTCCTTCTTGCAAGATGAGATTAAAAGGCTCTATTATATACTTTTTGGTTCTTTTGCCAACCTTCTTAAGTAGAGTATAGCCTATACCTGATAGCCCTGGAGTGAATAAGCTTTTTGTATTGTCAATTGCAGCTTTCTAGTCTTTTGTATTGATCATTTCTAATACTAGGTTGTACCATTGTTCATGTATCCAATTTTTGGGTGTGTATTTATTTTTCCACTTTAGTATATCTTTTCAGCTACTTGAAATTGGCTGATTGTACTGTTTATTGAAGTAGCTTCTTACTTCATATTGTACTTCATCTGGTTGGTATTTAATTTGACTATTACTATTGTTTGTATTATTACAAATTAGAACCCTTTCTATTTTTATCTTTTGTCAAGGTTTCTCTAAAATGCTACAAAGCATTTTCTTCTCCTCTTTTCCTATCATTCAAATCTTTTCTTGATAAATTACCTAATTTCTTTTTCTTTTTCTTTTCTTTGTTCTGCAATCATCTTATTTTCGATAATCTTGATCCAGCTTTTGGCTTCTTTTAATCATGTTTCAGACCACTTTTTCTGAATTTTAGGGATTTGTATGTTGTTAAAGTTATTTGCTTTTCTAATTGTTCTATTAAGTTCAGCTTTTATTATCTTTCCTATTAGTTTGCCTAGTTCTTGTTGGACCCTTCTGCCTATT
The DNA here is from genome assembly GCA_910591775.1 of Dentiscutata heterogama. NCBI lineage: Eukaryota > Fungi > Glomeromycota > Glomeromycetes > Diversisporales > Gigasporaceae > Dentiscutata > Dentiscutata heterogama. The sequence continues at coordinate 1,265 of CAJVPU010001580.1, read as the reverse complement.
TTATAAAGTTTTTTAATCCATTTATATTTTGGGTTCCAACTTATGAGCTTTTGTCTTTCTTCTGTTGTGTTTTGAACAACTTTATAAGTGAGTGTTTTACTTGCTGCCTTATTAATTTAGTCTTCTAATTTCTCCTATTGGCTATTGATTCTATTTTTCACTATATCTGCACAAGTTTGTTTAGGGCTTTTTTTCTTTTTACTACTGTCTTCTTTTATATATGCTTCTATCAGGTTTTTGTAATCATTCCAGTTCTTTAATGTTGCTTTGTCATATAAGAAGATCTTTCTTTTGTCAAGAGTAGTTTCTTTCTTTACTCTTTGTGCTTAGATTTCTAATAGTAGCTGGGTAAATATATCTGCCTATATAAGCTGATGGTCACTCCCTGTGTAGAGATTCATATCTTCTATATCACTATCACATATTACAGATTTGAGGTCAGGATCTACCCAAATATAGTCTATATGTGAACTGTATTTTCTGTTTGATCATGTATATTTGTTACTATTAGGGTTAATTATTCTAAATGTGTCTGCAAAGCTGATTCTTTTTAACTATCTTGTAAGTGTGCAGTTTTTCTGTTATTAGTATTGTTGCTTTCAATGTTTGGTGTAAGGTTGTTATCACTACTATTTTCCTTTGCATTTAGATCTCCACCAACAATAATTCATGTTCTATGATCTTTTTTGTATATGTCTAGTGCAACTTTTTGTTAGATTTTCTTTTGAGCTTCTAATTCATTTAGTGGTATATATACCACTCATATTATAATTATAACTCTTTTGAAAGCTAGCTTGGTCTTGAGAGAGTATGTGTTTGGAGTAACTACTTCTACTATGTGCTTTGCCCAATCTTTTTTGACTAATAGTGCAACTCCCGAGCCTTTCTTTTTTTTAATATATTTTTTGGTTGCAAATACTTTGTACCTCTTAAGATCCAGCTTGTTATACTGAAACTCCTTATTATATATATTAGTTTCTGTAATCCCTATAATGTCCAGATTGTTTTTTCTACTTGAATCAATTAGTTCTTGTAATTTTACATGATTGTTTAGAGATTGGAACCGGTTTTATTTATAAAATCCGGTTTTAATCTCCTGTCTAAATCAGACCCGGTTTTAAATCGAATTTAAATAAAACCGGATAATTCGGATTTGCGGTTGTAATAAACTCGCAAAACCGAATCAACCGAATTTAAATAAAACCGGATAATTCGGATTTGCGGTTGTAATAAACTCGCAAAACCGAATCAACCGAATTTAAATA
>CAJVPU010001579.1:0-12528 GCA_910591775.1 Dentiscutata heterogama | reverse complement strand
ATTTGTTGCTGATCTTATACTTTGCTCTATTATATCCTACTCACTATCTATTTCTTTTTGGGTTTGCAAAACTTGTGTTTTTTTAATTTCTTTATTCGTATTTCTTAGCTTGGTTGTTTTTGTTTTCAAAATCTCGTCTACCTTTTTAGCAAAGTTTTTCCAATCTTGCTCTTTAACTTTATCTATATCTACACAGATTCTTTTATGTTCTGCTTACCTTCTTTGGGCATTGCTTTGGTTGTCTTCTCTAATTCTTTTTATAACCAAGCAATTATTATATGATGGTTACTTCTGGTGCTTAAACTTATATCATGTATTTTGCACTTTCTTAGATTACTATACTAGTTTTTCGATAACCAGATATAATCTATTTCTGGATCATTCTTTATACCTCTTCTTGTATGTTTTTTCCTATTTGGCTTTAGTTATATAAAAGTGTTCTCGAAGTCTCTGTCTCTAAGTTTTTGAATTAGCAACTTTCTATTAGATTCTGTTATTTGTATGCTGCATGTTACCTTGCAGGTTTCATTTGTTATATTGAAATCTTTCATAATAAGAACTTTTGTTTCATGTTTTTTCCTTGCTTGATCTATTCTGCTCAGTATCTTTTGACAAAGTTCTTTTTCAATTTCTTTATTGTTTGGAGGTATATATATTATGAATAAGCACCAGTTCTCTCTTTTGAATACAAAGTTTGCCTCTAAAATATATAGTGACCATCTATATATTCTGGCCAAATGCTTTACTATTTTTTTATGCATAATTATTGCTACTTCTTTTTCTCTTTTTCTGCTGAGACCCAAAATCTTTTATATACTTTTTTATTTTTAATAAGCCAGTACCCTTCTTTATCTTGTATATTAGTTTTACACAACTCTATAATATCCAACCTTTCTTTTTTGCTAAATCTAATAAACTATCTATTTTTGTACTGTTCGTTTTAACTCTATTAATATTGTGAAAAGCTATCTTTATATAGCTTTTATCACTTCTAGTTTCTAAATTTTCTTTGTAGGTCTCATAATATATTATATTTGGATCTGGGCAGGGTTCTTCTTTCTCTAGGGTGTTTTCTAACCCTTTTATCTGTAATTCAACTGAGGCAACTTTTAGGAGCACATTGTGAGCATTTCTCTATTGTTCTAAATTTTTTTGCATTTCTGCTATAATTTTCATAATTTTATTTTTATTTTCTTTTTCTACTTCTGTTTGTTTTTCTTTTCTTTTGCCCAGAACTTCTTTTTTGAGCTAGTTGCAACTCCTGCTGAATTATATTTAGAGTTGGATATCATTATATTTCCTAAACTGCTAAGTGGTTTTCAGGTTGTGTTGCAAGATCCAGAGCTACTATTTACTTTACTACTATGATCACTATTATTATATCTAATATTCAGCTTTTTTGTTCTTTTGTTTTGAGTGAACTAACTCTTTGTGAAAATTTGACAAGAACTAAGCCTAGTTTTGTTTTCTTTTTCTGGGTTATGCTTATATCTATTTTCATCAAGCAGATCTATTATGCTGAAGTTATTAGCCACTCTAATCTATTATTGTAATAATATATTACTCTTCTGTATATATTTTGCCTATTGATCTTATTCTCGAAATATACTGTTGCTAATTGTCTTGGATTTCCATTTCGATTCTTTGATATGTAAACTGCTTTTGCATTTACTACTTTGAGCTGTCTAAGCAAGACTGCTTCAGTTGCTAACCTAGGCACTTCTTTTAGAATTGCTTTATAGCTACTTCTTTTCTGTAGTAATTTTGTATCATATTCTGCTTGTATTAATCTAAACATCTTTCATTCTTCAAAGTGTATTGCCCAAGCTATCTATAAAATCTCTTTTTTCTTTTTATCTTTTGGCTCTACTGTTATATATGCTGCTTTATTTCTACTATTAGTCTTAAAGCCTAGTATTGTTGCTTTGTCAAAGTAGTTGAAATATCTTCTTATTTGTACTGCTCTTGCCTCATTTGGGATATTTCACATGGTGAGTTTAATCTTTTCTGGTTTTTCCTTTCTACCCCATATATTTTATGTTGTTTTTTCTTTTGGTACCTACATAGAGCTATGGATATTTTCTTTTATCTCTGCAGCTAGCTTTTCTTTTTCTTTGTTGAAAATCTCTTCTTCTTTTTTTTTAAATAATGCAACCCAATTTTTGACTACCTATGATCCATCTGCCTACATTTAGTGTATAGCAGAGTTGCTTTTTTTTTTGCCTCTGTTGATTTATTTTCTCTCAAAATATTTATTTCACTTTTATTTAGGGTTATTTTAGCTAGTTTAGTTCTAATATTATCTTCTTTCTTTTTGGTTTTGAGATTTTCTGTAGTGTTATCTTCTCTCTTTCTTTTGAGATTTTCTTCAGTATCTATTGCCATTTCTAAATCTGTTGTTTGGTTATCTTGCATTTCCACTAGTTTTTCTCTTTGTCTTTTTAATTTTTCTTAAGCTAAAATTTCTGTTATGTTTGCTATCAGTATGTACTCCTCAATTAAGAGCTCTTCACTCTGACTCTTTCTGATTTCTAACCACTCATAACTGTTTATATTTCAAATTACTATTCTAAATTATATTCTCAGCACCATTTTCTGTATCCAAGCCAAGCAAAATACAAATCTACAAGAAAAAAACATTAGTAGAATAAAAAAATAGTACAAGAAAAAAAAGCCAAAGCAACTAGAACTGATACTTACCTTTTTATACTAGTTTACATTCTGAATCACCATTCCGAATTACATTCTTGGTACTATTTTTTGTACCCAAGCCAAGCAGAATACAAACCTACAAGAGAGAAAATATTAGTAGAACAAAAAAATAACACAAGAAAAAAAAAAGCCAAAGTAACTAGAACTAACACTTATCCTTTTATATTAGTTTACATTTCAAAACATCATTCTAAATTATATTTTTGGTGCTATTTTCTGTACCCAAGCCAAGCAAAATATAAATCTACAAAAGAAAAATATTAGTAGAACAAAAAAATAGCACAAGAAAGAAAAAGCCAAAGCAACTAAAATTAACACTTACCTTTTATACCAGTTTATATTTTGAATTACTATTTCAAATTATATTTCTGGTATCATTTTCTGTACCCAAGCCAAGCAAAATACAAACCTACAAGTAAAAAAATATTAGTAGAATGAAAAAATAGTACAAAAAAAAAAAAGCCAAAGCAACTAGAACTGATACTTATCTTTTTATATTAGTTCATGTTTCAAATTACCATTTCAAATCACATTTCTGGTACCATTTTCTGTATTCAAGTCTAGCGAAATATGAATCTACAAGAGAAAAAATATTAGTAAAACAAAAAAACAATACAAGAAAAAAAAAACAAAAGACAAAGCAACTAGAACTAACACTTATCTTTTTATATCAGCTCAGGTTTCAAATTATTTTCAGCACCATTTTTTGTATCTATACCTAGTGAAATACAAATCTGCAAGAGAGAAAATATTAGTAGAATAAAAAAATAATACAAGAAAAAAAGACAGGACAACTAGAACTAGTACTTCTCTTTTTATATTAGTTTATATTCTAAATCACTATTTCAAATTTAGCAAAATACAAATCTACAAGAAAAAAAATATTAGTAAAATGAAAAATATTATAAAAAAAAAAAACAAAGCAACTAGAACTAATTTTTTTTATACTGGTTCATATTCTGAATTATCATTCCCAACACTATTTACATATCCAATCTAGTAAACTACAAACTTATAGTACAAAAAAAAAAAGACAATAGAATAAATATAAAATGAAGTATCTTGAACTAGTACTATCTTTTATATCTGTTCATATTCAAAATCATTCCAAATCACTATTCTTGTTGTTATTTACTAACCAAGCCAAGCAAAACATAAATCTATAAGAAAGAAAATATTAGCAGAATGAAAAATAATATAAGAAAAAAGAGACAGGACAACTAGAACTAGTATTTATCTGTTTATATCAATTCCAAATCACCATTCCAAATCACTATTCCTAGTACTATTTTCAGTGCTAGCCTAGCAAAACACAAATCTACAAGAAAAAAAATGTTAGTAAAACAAAAAACTAACACAAAAAAAGATAGCAGATTGAACTAATACTTTTTATACCTTTTTACAGATCTTTATTGCCAGTACTATTTTAGTATACTAGCAAAATATAAACTTATAAGAAAGATGTTAGAATAATGAAAAACAAAAGAAAAAAAACTATTAAAATAAAAACACATGTTCATATATGTATTAGGGTGGTGAGTTACCGAGAGGTATAGCTATACAGATACACTTTCTTAATTAAAAAAATAAACAAATAAAAATAAGAAAGAAAGAAATAAAAAATAAAATAAGTAAAAAAAATAAAAAATTAAAAATTAAAAATAATAATAATATTTTTAAAATATAAAATCCTTTAAAATATCTTGTATAATATTTTGAAATCAAAATATTTTGTGGACTATTTCAAACTTATTTCTCTATTTCGAATTAGTTTGAAATAATTTTTTCATAATATTGTGCAAAATATTGTGAAATATTTTATAATATTTTTATATAATATTTTGTAATTATATATAATATGTCACAATATTGTATAATAAATTGTGTAAAATTATAGCTATTTTACATTGCATAATTTATTGCACAATATTATGCTCTATTAAATTTGCTAATAATGTACTGCTTTGTTAGACTTACTCAAAGATAAAATAGTTCTAGATAGAGTATAAAATCTATAGATAGCACAAAATCTAGCATATGAATAGTAAATTACATTTTGGTTAGATAAGAAATAATAAGCTGGTTGTGACTAAAGAGTTTAAATAAGTAATTATCTAGTTGGGTTGCAGGTATGGTAGCCAGTATAAAACCTTGGGCAGATTACTTAAATAGGCAACCAAAAGTTGCAGATATAGTTAGTCATACTCTCACTTGTAAAAGCTAAAGAGCTTAAATAGATAATCTCCTAGTTAGATTGCAGGTATAGTGGCTAGTGTAGAATCTAAAAAAACTATTTAAAATAGATAACCAAAAGTTGTACATGTAGCTAGTTGTACTCTTATCATAATTGTAAATATTGTTAATTATTTAATAAAAAGCCTCTAGCTATAGAGGTTACCTTTAATACTAAAAAAAATAAAATAAAATATATAAAAAATATAAAAAGTATAAAAGATATAAAAGATAAACTCTTTCTAACAATTACTTGTACTAAAAATTCCCAAAAAACTTTATACTAGAAAAAAATACAAAAGACTATACTAAACTATAAAATATAAAAAATAAAACTATAAGATAGCAACTATTATTTAAAAATAGTTCTTATATACTATCTGCTAACAATCTCAAAGTTTATCACTTACTACAAAAGCATAGTACTTGTTATTTAGAGATAGTTTTTATATGCTATTTGCTAATAGTTTTAAAGTTTATTATTTATTAAAAAAATTTAATACTATGTATACTCTAATAAAGACTAGTATTTAATTCTAATAAAAGAAACTCATACTCTTTTAGAAATACAAGTGTGATATTTTTTTTTTTCTTTTGCTTGGTGCCAATTTTACTAAAATTTTTAATAAAAAGTAGGCATTTTAGTTTACCTCTCTAAAAGATTAGTATTATTTATACTTATCTAATTTGGATAATCTTAATAAAATGCAACTATGTATTTGTTTTGTTGATCAACATGATGCTATAATACAAGAATAGATCTAGTACTCTATTTAAAAAATATCTGATGTTGTAGAAAGAGTTCTGAATATTAAAGTGAAGCTTTATAGTCAAGATATATTAAAAGTTGCAATTTAGTATATAATTTTTTAGCTTTATATACAGTTGACTCTAGATATAATGAACCTTTTTATAACAAACACACTATATAATGACCTTTTTTTTTCAAATTTAATATAAGTTTGGTATATAAAATATAGTAAATTACTATATAATGAACTTTTAAAAATTTTTACTATAAGACTCATCAGTTCGTTATAATCAGTAGATTATAATAGTATATAGTTATTTGTTTTTTTTTTTTAGTATATCAAATTACTATATCTTTTTTTTTATAATCAAATCATTTTAGAACATACTTTTTTTTTCATTTATATATATATATATTTTTCTATTTTGTTTCTTTTTTTTTAAATCCTGTCTTTTTTTTATAAATATATTATATATTTTTCTTCTCTTATAGAAAAGTAAATAATAAATTATTTTGTCTATATCTAAATAGAAAAAGTTTTAAAGAAGAATAAGTAGTTAATAGATTAGTAAAAACTATCTAGTAATATTATGTTTCTTTTAATTATAAAAAAAGTATTTTGGTGATAAATCTTGCTTATAGCAGGTCATATATAAGCAATTGTAACTTAAATTGCAAAGAGGTTAGGTAAGCTAATACTTGTAATTTTAAGTATCAAAAAGATCACTTTTTGAAAAATTTTGATATATCTATATAGTATATTATTAAAGCTTAATAAAGTAAAAGCAAAATTGCTAAAAATATACAAAAAACTCTTTCTGCTGATTCTTTGTACCAAAATGGACAGAAAGAAAATTAACAAGTAGAGCAAAATTAAGTATAGATTATAGTACATGCACTACTAAGAAAAGACAAAGAGCACTTAAAATAAACAGCAGTTTTATAAAAGCACAAGCTCTTTAAACAAGTAAAATGTATTAAAAAAAGCAAAAAATAGTCTTGGCAAATTTTTTCTGGTTGTTTTTTTTGAAAAATATGGAGAATTTGGCTAGACCCTGCAATATAGATCTGTTTACAAACACACGTACAAGCAAGTAAACAAACAAGTACAAATAGTATAGACAAAGTAAACAAAGCAAATAAACACCAAACATGTGTACTAATTTAGGCAAACAAATAAACAATTAGTTAAACAAAGATAAAACAAACAAATATATAGCATTCATTCTAGAAGAGTTAGGGTAAAATTAACTCAACATTCACAATAACAGTAAAATAACTAGAATTATGAAAATAGAGATACTTAAAGATCTTGCAAAGGTATTACAAAATGAGCAGCAAGAAATCTATAAAGAGTATAGTCTTTTCACACTAAAAATAGATAAAAATATAGCAAGATACTTAAGATATAAGTATCCTGAATTTATAACAGTGCTACATTTCATACTAAACAGTTATGAGTGGTTAGAAATTAGAAAGAGTTAGGGGAAAAGCTCTTAATTGAGAAGTACATACTGATAGGGAACGTAACAGAAATTTCAGCTAAAAACAAAGAGAAAAATCAGTAGAAATGCAAGATAACCAAACAACAGGTTTAGAAATAGCAATAGATACTAAAAAAAATCTCAAAAGAAAGAGAAAAGATGATACTACAGAAAATCTCAAGACCAAAAAGAAAGAAGATAATATTAGAACTAAACTAGCCAAAATGACCCTAAATAAGAGTGAAATAAATACTCTGAGAGAAGATAAATCAACAGAGGCAGAAAAAAAAGCAACTCTGCTATACACTAAATGTAGACAGATAGATTATAGCACAGAGGTAGTCAAAGATTGGATCGCATCTTTTAAAAAAAAAGAAGAAAAAGAAATTTTCAACAAAGAAAAAAAAAAGCCAGCCATAGAGATAAAAAAAGATATCTATAGCTTTATGTGGGCACCAAAAGAAAAGATAATATGAAATATATGGGGTAGAAAGGAAAAGCCAGAAAAGATTAAACTCACCATGTGGGATATTAAAATGAGGCAAGAATGGTACAAATAAGAAGATATTTTAACTAAAGCAATGATACTAGGCTTTAAGACTAATAGTAGAAATAAAGCAGCATATATAACAATAGAGCTAAGAGATAAAAAGAAAAGAGAAATTTTACAGATAGCTTGGGCAATATACTTTAAAGAAGAAAAGATATTCAGATTAATGCAAGCAGAATATGACACAGAAACATTACAGAAAAGAAGTAACTATAAAGCAATTCTAAAAAAAGTACCCAGGTCAGCAACTGAAGCAGCCTTGCTTAGACAGCTCAAAGTAGTAAATACAAAAGCAGTTTATATATCAAAGAATCAAAATGAGAATCCAAGACAATTAGCAACAGTATATTTCGAGAATGAGATCAACAAGCAAAATATATACAGAAGGGTAATATATTATTACAATAATAGATTAGAGTGGGCTAATAACTCAAGTATAATAGATCCGCTTGATAAAAACAGATGTAAGCATAAACCAGAAAAAGAAAACAAAGCTAGGCTCAGTTCTCTCCAAATTTTTACAAAAAGTCAGTCTACTTAAAACAAAAGAGCAAAAAAGCTAAATAGTAGATATAATAAGAGTAAACATAGTAGTAAAGTAAATAGTAGCTCTGGATCTTGCAACACAACTCAAAAACTACTTAGCAGTTTAGAAAATATAATGATACCCAACTTTGAATATGATTTAGCAAGAGTTGCAACTAGCTTAAACAAAGAAATTCTGGGTAAAAGAAAAAGAAAACAGGTAGAAGTAGAAAAAGAGAATGAAAATGAAATTATGAAAATTATAGCAGAAATGCAAAAAAAATTTAGAACAATAGAGCAAATACTCACAATGCATACCTGAAAGTTGCTCTAGTTGAATTACAGATAAAAGGGTTGGAAAACATCCTAGAGGCAGAAGAACCCTGCCCAGATCCAAATATGATGTATTATTAGACTTACAAAGCAAATTTAGAAACTAGAAGTGATAAAAGCTATATAAAGATAGCTTTTCACAATATTAATAGAGTTAAAATGGATAGTACAAAAATAGATAGTTTATTAGATTTAGCAGAAGAGAAAGGTTTAAATATTATAGAGTTGTGTGAAACTAATATACAAGATAGAGAAAGGTACTGGCTTATTAAAGATGAAGAAGTATATAAGAGATTTTGGGTCTCGGCAGAAAAAGAGAAAAAGAAAGGTTCGGGGGTAGCAATAATTATGTATAAAAAAATAGAGAAGCATTTGGCAAGAATATATAGATAGTCACCATATATGATAGAGTTAAACTTTGTATTCAAAAGAGAGAACTAGTGCTTATTAGTAATATATATATATATCTCCAAACAATAGAAAAATTGAAAAAGAACTTTGTTAAAAAATACTGAGCAGAATAGATCAAGCAAGAAAAAAACATAAAACAAAAGTTCTTATTATGGGAGATTTCAATATAACAGATGAAACCTGTAAGGCAATATGCAGTACACAAATAACAGAATCTAATAGAAAGTTGCTAATTCAAAAACTCAAAGACAAAGACTTCAAGAACACTTTTACACAACTAAAGCCAGATGAGAAAAGACATACAAGAAGAGGTATAAAGAATGACTCAGAAATAGACTATATCTAGTTATTGAAAAACTGGCATAATAATTTAAGAAAGTGCAAAATACATGATATAAGTTTAAGCGCCAGAAGTGACTATCACATGATAATTGCTTGGTTACAAAAAAGAATTAGAGAAGACAACCAAAGCAATGCCCAAAGAAAGCAAGCAAAATATAAAAGAATCTGTGTAAATATAGATAAAGTTGAAGAGCAAGATTGGAAAAACTTTGCTAAAAAGGTAGACGAGATTCTTAAAACAAAAACAACCAAGCTGAGAAATACAAATAAAGCAAGTAAAGAAATGCAGACTCTGCAAACCAAAAAGAAATAGACAGTGAGTGGAATATAATAGAGCAAAGTATAAGATCAGCAACAAATAAAACTCTGCCAAAAAAAAGAGTTACAGCTAAAAAACTGATAGTAGAATTAGAGAATGATTTTAGCTACCTAAGAAAAATATACCAAAAAGTTAACAGAATATGTAGAAGGGCAAGGAAAAAACAAGGTCTAGAGATAAATGAAGAAGAAAAAGAAGAGCTTCAAAACTTACAAGAGACTCTTGAGAATGATCAAATAAACAATGCATAGGCAGAAGAAATTATATGGACTAGCTTGCTCTATAATCAGCTAGAAAATTGGGCCAAAACAATAAAAGAGGCTTGGAGCAGAAGAAAAAAATCAACAGAAGAAGGCAAAATTAGAGAATATATAGAGAACAGATATGAGAAAATTGTATCAAACCAAAAACAAATACTAAACAACATCCTTGAAAGACCATACAAAAGAATCAAAATCAATAAAGTTGTAGAAGAGACAGAAGAGAGCTATCGGTTATTTAACACAGAAAGAGAAGTTCTAAACAGTGTAGAAACACATTTTAGAAGTCAATTTAGAGAAAGAATTTTTACTCAAGAAAAGCTAAAAGAGGTATGGCAAGAGCAATACAAACCAAAAGATGATATAAAAAAAGAGTGGTTTGAGCAAGTATTAGGAAAAATTATGATAGCAGAATGAGATCTTGCTTTGTCAACAACTCGCAGCAACTCAGCACCAAGTTGCTCTGGCATTACATACCCTATACTAAAGCATATAGAGGCAGTTACAAAAGCAGCTTGCATAGATCTCATAACAAAGTATCTAAAGAGTGGTCAAATTTCTATAAAGTGAAAAATAGGAATGTTATATCCAATACCAAAGAAAAAAAACTGGAATTATAATTTAAACAATATTTACCCCATTCTACTGCTAGAAACAGTAAAAAAAATCTTAAGCAAGATAATTATGTTAAGACTAGGTCCTATTCTTCAGGAAAAAAAGATTCTAAAAGGGCCCAATTATGCAGGTCTTATAGGAGAGAGTACAGAAGACCCCATATATATTCTCAACTATATAATGGAAGAAGCTAGAGAAAAGAACAAGGAGGTATGAATCCTGTTACAGGATATGCAAAAAGCTTTCAACTCCATGAGCATGGTCTCTCTAGAGCTCGCACTTAAAAGAATCAAGTTACTAGAGAACATTTGCAGATATATTTTGAATATATACAAACATAGACAATTCGAGGTTATAACAGCACATAGTAATACAAATCAGATAAAAGCAGGTGATAGTATAGACCAGGGGGAGGTTCTATCTCCTTTGATCTGGCATATATTCTACGATCCATTACTATGTGAAGTACAAAGTAGAATAAACTGGGAATATATAGTCGAAGTTAGCTGGCCAATAGATCTAGGCAGAAATAGAATCCAAAAAATTAGCTCTGAACAATCAGTAATAGCATATGCTGATGACACAACTTGGATAGCCAAGTTCAAAGAGGAATTAGTCGAGATTCTGGATCTAGCAGATAGTTTTTACGACTTAAATGATATAAAAATTAATAAAAAAAGTTAGAACTAGCAGTAATAAATAGGAAAAAAGAAGAGAAAAAGCAGAATTTCTCATTAATCTGCAAAGATGGAACAGAAATTAAAGCCAAAGTGAAAGATGATGCAGCCAGATTTCCTGGTATATGGATTTCAGAAAAAAATAGAAAAAGTTGTAGTATCAAGCTTATTGAAGATGGAGTTCAGAATATAACAAGAGCTATGAGAAGGAAAAAAGTTTTATTAGACCACCTACAGTATATAAACAACAAAGTCCTAATTCCGATTTAAAATACTCAGAGTTGGCAATAGTTCATTTAAACTCTTTATATCAAATACCCATTCTCTGCTATTTTTTATACTTCTACAGTTTGGACCTGTGTTTTTTCTTATATTACCCCAAACTTTCTTCTAATCTATTCCTTCATTTGTTATTTGACTACTCTCTATACATTCTATGCTACTTGTTTGTAACCATTCTATGCTATAATATATATTCGTAATGCTATCTACTATTTCTCTAACTAGTATATCTATTATACATTGTTCCTACCTAGATATCAACTTTAAAATTTTTGACTATTCTATATTCAAATTCAAAATTTCATCAAGCTTAGCACCCTCCTTCACTAACTTGTCTGCTTGCTCATTAAAGTATACCCCACTATGACTTTTAACTTTGATCAATTTTATCTCTAGCTTTTTTTCCAGTATTATGTTTGTAATCATAGCTAGTATACTGCCATTTTTAAGCTTGGATGTTTTGGATCTTCTCTGGCCAGATTGGACTTTCTGGATTAAACTAATTACATTAGCACTATCAGTATATATTTTGATTCTACATCTGTGTAGAACTACTAGTAAGGCTGTATCAATTGCTTCTAACTCTGCTCGGGTTGAAGAGGGCCAGTCTTTAATTGCTTCTTTGAATTGTCCTATTACTAAAGGTTCATCAGAGTTTGTTTCGCTGACAATTAACCAACCTATTCCTATTTTTTTTCAATATGGATCACTTTCTGCAATTTCTAATACCCTATCTGTATATATACTTAGTTTGCTTTTCATAGATAAATCTTGGACTAATTCTATTAGCTTGTCACTATAGCTCTTGTTAACAATATACTATTTGATTATCTGGTTCTCTTGGGAATCAATATATATTTGGGTCTCCAGAGCTGTACTTGGTATGTTTTCTATTTGATTTGCCCGGTTTAAATCTAGCATTTCTAGTAAAATTTTACTAAAGAATTTGTTTTCTTCTTTTCTCTTAATTACACCTTTTTTGAGTGCTCTTTTGCTTCTATTCATGTCTTTTTTAACTAAGCAGCTCTTGTTTGT
>CAJVPU010001578.1:0-12529 GCA_910591775.1 Dentiscutata heterogama | reverse complement strand
GTTTTATTTAAATATTTTAGCATTTTAAAAAAGTAAATCAGAGCTAAAAAAGTGCAAAAACGCAGACAAATTTGCCTACATTGGTCTACATATTAAGGGATAATATTGTTTTTTTGAGATAGTCCATATGTTTGCCATTCCCCAACCTTTGGATATTTATTTTAATTCTATGCATGCATTGAAGATTAGAAGCAGTGCTAAGATTGCTATATAGGATAGGTTTTTAACATTTCATTAAATATTCCAGATGGACCTGTAGCTTTTTGAGTGGGGGCAGTATTTATGATATTGGTTAATTCATTGTAGGTTATTGGCTAAATAAGATTGTTGTAGATATGTGATTGAATATTTGGGAGAGGTTGTAAATAAGAAGCTCATTCTTGTTTGAAACTTTGATTTGCTGGATTAAATTTAGTTCAGTTATTGAAGTGTTCTTTAGTTACTTGCTTTATTTCTTTTGGGTTAGTAATTATTTTGTCTAAAGTAATTATTTTATTATATGAGATGATTGCTTTTTTTCGATTAAATATGCTATTGATTATCCTTGAGATATTTGTTTCCTTGTTATTGTAATATTGTTGGATATAGAAGTTTATCTTTTCTCTTTGTGCTATATTTTTTAGATTTTTTAATTCTGTGAGAAAGTAAGTATAGTTAGAGGTTATATCTGTTGGTTGGCAGGATATTACTTGTATTTCTGTTAAGAAGGATATTTTTTTTAAAAGTGTATTAATAGTTTGAATCATATTAGCAATTGAATTTGGGGGTTGGTTAGTGCGAGTAAAACAGAATATGTTGCTGATAGTTTTAAGTACTGTATGTAGCTTAGTAGCTTTTGCTAAGAATATATAAAAAGTCTTGTATAATTTGAGAGTTGTAGATATTTTTTGGTTAGCAACTTTTTTAATTGTATTTGACTATTTATTCCAATATTTGTTGAGTTTATTATAGTTTTTTGGATGAGATATTTAAGGTTTTAAATTTATTTTCTACTGCTTTAAAAAAGTCTTGCTAAGATTTCAAGTTCATTTGGTCATAGAGATAAATTTTTCTTTTTTTCTTTTTCAATCTTGAAAGTTTAAGTTTAAAATTAGTTGTTTATATAGTTTGTATAATTTTATAGTTGCTATCTGTAATATTTGTAGAGTCGATTAGTATAAGTAGACTAAAGTTAAATATAATTTCTGGATTGATCTAGATATTATTGATTTGGCTTTGTTGAAGGCCACATTTTCAGGTCAGTTCTGTAATTAAGAAAAATTTAACTGACTAGAGGATGATAGGAACTGTAAAGCAGAAAATAATTTAAATGTTCTTTTATAGTATTTTATGTTGTTATTAAAGTCTTTCAGGGTGATAGTATACCAATTTTTGTATTTTGCTTCTAGTAGCCAATTTGCAATTGTGTTTTGGGTTGATGCTGACTAGTTCAGGTAGTTTGATAGTAAGTAAAGTAATATAAGTCTGAGTTTATTATTAGCTAAAAAGTGAAAGTCTATATATAAGCTGTGCCTGGGAAAGTTTGTATATTGTGGATATAGGGTTGTAAGGCTTTGTATAGTACAATTGTGGTGCCAAGACTTGCTTCGTGCTGTAACTTGTTTTTTGAAAAGAAGTTTAATGTGTATATGTTGTAATATGGGTTTGTAAGTGATGCTGAGGCTAAATCTTTTAGTTTAGTTTCAGTTATGAATATAATATAGTAGTTGTTTTTAGCACAAAATTTAAACCAGACTTGAAGTTAATAAGTCCTTGGACATTGTGAGTAACTATATTTAGATTTTTATAGATATTAGATTCAATATTTATAGATAAGTTATTATATAAGTAAAAAGAAGTTGGTAATGATAAAAGTGAAGTAGTTAAATTAGATTCGATTAGTTGTAGACTAGTTTGAATAGTCTTATTTATATTGAAGGAGAGTAATTGTCTAGAATATCATATTTGGAGTCAAGTAAGTTAGGGAGATCGAGTAGATATAAGGGTGTGCCTTGGAAATTAAAATAGTTTTGTAATTCTAAAATAGTTTTCTCAATATTTTTAAACTTTGTAATTGAGATTTGGATTGTATGTTGCAAATTGGTTTGTTTCAGATAATTAGTAATTTTAGAAACCTGCAAGAGGAGTGGTGGTTTTGTAAATGGGTCTGGCTAATATAGATTTCTATCTAGTTGGCTAGAATTTGATGAAAGAAGTAAAATTCTCTCAAAAGCCATACTGTTTCTACTAATACTTTTGGGCTCCTAATTGGAAGTATTAGATTTACTTCTGTGATGAGATTGTAGTCATTTTGAAAGTAGAGGTTTGTTAGTAGGATTGACATTCATATAGATAAACGGCAGTAAAATATTGAACTTATATTTGTCTTGTATTTTGGCAATAAATTCTTTTGCCAGATAGGAGTCAGTAATAGAAAAAGTAAAAGTGGTAATGGTTTTGATTAAGTATAGATCTGCAGGAAGCAGTTTCTTTTAGATGAAATAATCATTAGAAATGTGTTTAAAATTGTAGTATTCTCTGAGTATATCGACATATTTTTAAAATTCTGAAGCATCAATAGGATTATAAGAGAAATAATATCAGACTGCCAAGTTAAAATTTTGGGGAGTAGAGAAGAGCCGTGGTCTAGCTTCTAGTAAGTTGAAGTAATTTGAAAAAATTCTTTTTACAATGTAGTATTTCTTTAGTTTTTGTCAATATTTTAAGAGATATAGAAGACAAGAGCATTTAGTAATAGGAAAGAAGTCATGAATCTCTATATGTAGGTCTAAGAGATTGTCTGAAAGTGGTTCAAGAATAGTAAAGAAATAGCTATCTGGAAGTTGATTGAAAGAAAAAATTTTTTGAAGAGCAAGTACAGTAGCCCTGATATATTTGCAGTCTTGAATTGATAGTGAAAAAAAGAGTATTTGTTGGATAGACAGATCTATTTGAAGTAGATCTTGGGGTAGTAGAACTAGTAATGATGCATGAGTTTTATTAAGCAGGCTTTATATATCTTCAAAGCTAAGTAGGCAGGCAGATTGTGCGAAGTTAAGACAGTAAGTAATTGTTTAAGTGCAATTATGAGAGTCGTTAGTTACAAAGTCTAAATTGCAAATAAAATCTAAAGCAAGTTTTGCTTTGAGTTTCAGATATATTTATTCTTTGTTATATTTGTTGATGAAGTAAACATTGTATATTTTTTTGTATTTTTCAATTGCTATTTGTAGAAGTAAATTAAATTTTTTTTGATATTGGGGATGGGCTTCTTTATTTTTTGTAAAAGACTTGAAGAATGCTAAGTCAAGGTATTTGAACTTTGTTTTAATTGCTTGCAGTAAGTTATACTGTGTAGAGTTGGTTTGAATTTTGTATATAAAAAATTTTTGATATGTTTTCTTAGATGAGAAAGCTTCTATAATTGCATTATTGTATCAAGTCATCAAATCAAAATCAATAGTGTGGGCTTTGGCCAAAGCCATAGCTACTGAATTATACCAAATAAGTGAATGATCTTTTTTTCGATTGTGTTTGGAAAGATTAGAAATAAGAGCCCTGCTGTATAACTTTTTTGGTAGTATAATAGATTCTATTGTGGTATTGGATTAGGTATCTATTTTGTTTTTAGGGTCCATATTTGCTTGAGTTTGTTGTAAAAAATTATTAGGCTGTAGTGTTTGTTGGTTCAGGTTCTAAAGGTTAGCCTAGATTAGGTCAGGGAGCAGATTAGGTACTTTGGGTAGTCTATAGTCATTGTTGTGATCTGGGGCATGGTGATTTGTATGTTGTTTTCTATGCTTGTTTGTTTGTTTAGATTATATTGATCTGTTGTGATAATCATAGGCTGAGTTCTGGTGCTAGGTTCTATGTTGGTTTCTATATTGGTTTGTATATTTTGGTGAGTTCCCACACTTGTTTGTTTGTTTTGTTCTAATGATGTCATTGTTTAGAGCTTTGACCCGGGTCAGAAAATAGTGACCCGGACGGGTCAGATATTAACCCGGGTCATGACCTGGGTCAACGGGTCAGGTAAAGTTTCTTAAAGTTACAGCTATTTTCATAATCCCTGATAAAAATTGGCTGAATGATTTTTCAGCCGATTCGATTAAATTTATAATTTTGGCATGATCCATATAATAAAAACTGTTTTTATATCGTAATGACTGTTTTATAGATCGATTGAGCCTTAATAAGAAATATAAAAAAGACACTATATATTATTATAATTACAT
Source organism: Dentiscutata heterogama (assembly GCA_910591775.1). Lineage (NCBI taxonomy): Eukaryota > Fungi > Glomeromycota > Glomeromycetes > Diversisporales > Gigasporaceae > Dentiscutata > Dentiscutata heterogama. Next base: position 8,315 of record CAJVPU010001578.1, on the reverse strand, counting down.
AAACTTTTATAATAAATATATTGCACGAATACCAGAGACTTAATAATATTTATATTAGCTACCTGATCTTAAATTACGTATATATACCAATTTTATTAATTCTACTGTATTAGGGGGTTTCTAGGGGTCTGCAACCCGGGCTCGTGTCTGTGCCCAACAAAAAATCTAGGCATGGGCATTGGCACGAAAACTCAGGCATGGGCATGGGCATGGGAACAAAAAACTCAGCATAGGCATGGGCACAGGTACAGAAATTGGATATTTACTATTTAATTGTGTCTGGCACTTGTGCCCGGTACCTTGTGCCTAGCATTTTGTGTCTATGCCTTTAATAGTGTCTGGCACTTTTGTGCCTATAGGCACGGCATAAGGCACTAGTGCCCAGCCTGGTGCCAATGTGCTAGGCATGGGCATTTGCAGACCCCTAGGGGTTTCAAAGTTAAAATCAGAAGAATCTTATTTTATTTTTCCAATTTATAATTCAACATACGTGTAAAAATTCTATTGAAAAAATTCTATTTATTTTCGAAATGCGTTACTTATTTGTTAACTTTGAAACCCCCAAAATCACCAACTTAATCGAATAGGCTGAAAGATTATTCAGCTAATTTTTATCAGATGATCCAGGAATTATAAAATAGCTGTAATCGCACTTTTCAAATTAGAGAGACAATCGAATTCTATGAATCCTATGGATCCTGCATATAACCATTGTTTAAAACAATGGTAATATGTGGGATTCATAGGATTCATAGAATTCGATTGAAAATGTATCTCCTTAAATAGAAATCATACGCCAATAACGATAAGCAAAAATAATAAGGTCCATACGTATTTGAAGAAACAAATCATCAAATAATCTCAACTAGTCTCACCATTTAAAATGACAAATTATCTTTAAAATATGAACATTTACAAATTGCTACAATTTTTTTATTAATAAAAAAGTTTTTTTTGTCAGTTCTAATCAGGAACTTTGAATGCTGTTGCATTTACGAGATAGTTAAAGCCAAGAGAATTGGGCTGAATTAGATAAGCATAAAATATTGGTGTATTATCCAAAATCAGCTAAGGCCGATAATTTTATGGGAATTTTGAAGAATAATGACAATGGCAAATACATTATATCTGGGTTGAGGTTTTTGCATTGTACGCATATATATAAAGTTTTCAATGCTCAAATTTTACTCTTTAGATCGCCAATAGTATCTTCACCTGCAATATTAACGTTATCATTATCTTGCTATAGAATAAAAATATTGTAATTTTGTAAGTATATCATAAACACACATTTACTATATATAAAATTTGGCTAAATAATATTAAATTATTATAGCATTCAATGAATATTTAATTTATCAAAAACTGCAGATTTTGAATTAGAAAAGCAAAAAAATGATGATTGATGAATATTTGGAAAATATGGTGTTAGAACCTGAAAATGTGTTAGAGCCTGAAGATGATATGGTGCTAGAGCCTGAAGATGATATGGTGCTAGAGCCTGAAGATGATATGGTGTTAGAGCCTGAAAACGTTGATTTAGATGGGCCAGAATTTGATGATACAGATGATAATAATGAATCACTTCAGTCCTCCATGTTATCACAAACTGGCAATCAACCTTTAGTCAAAAAAAAAAAAAAATTTGAAAGACCGGGTAGTAGCCCTGTTAAACCATTTTATGAAACAAAGTTAGTTAATAATTTAGAGTTTTGGTTTTGTCGTCATAAATCTTGTAATCCACGTATCAAGTATCAAAAGGATGGCTCCACTTTGAATTTATGGCGTCATTTAAGAAATAAACATCATATCTCACGAGCTATGGTGGAGAGCGGTCGAGTAAAGATTGTAATAAATGAAAAAAATAAATGTGAATTTTCTGTAATGTTAGAATCCTCTCAAACAACGATAACGCAGGCATTTAACAAAGTAAAAAAATATGCACTTACTAATATAAAACAAAAAGATCTTGATCGTAATATAGCAGCTTTTATCGTTGAAGAACTTCAGCCATTTTCAATTATTCAGTCACGGGCATTTAAGAGAATAATTAAAGGACTTGATAAGCTAATATACTCAGTTACGATCGTCTAAAGGAAATTCTTATTAATTCTGAGGATAAAATTCTGCAAAACCTTCGTAAATATGCACTTAATAGTGCTGAAATTAGTTCTATTTTATTTACCATGGATATGTGGACATCGAATAATGGCGATCCCTATATTGGTCTTACTTTTCATTAGATTAATGATAGTTTTCAAGTTAAAGAAATGATTGGTAACATCTCGTATCTCCCATATCCCCATACCTCTGAATGTTTTTTAAATAAAATTATCGAAATTTTAGATAGTCTTTAGCTTAAACGTATTACTGTTAGCGGTATAGTCGATAATGAGTCGAATATCAAATCATGTTTAGAAAAACTAGGGCGAAAATACGGATTTTTTAAAATTCATTGTTTTGGTCATACTTTACAACTCGCGATTAATGATGTATTAAAAGAATGTTTTGAAATTACTAACCTAATTAAAAAATGTAAAGATGTTGTTTTACATTTTAGTGGAAGTTCAAAGCAGAAGCAGTTTCTTTTGGAAGCTCAAATGGAGATGGAAGACTGGAATAAGTTTCTTTTCGTAGTTCGTGACGTTTCAACAAGGTGAAATTCGACATTCTATCTATTAAAACGGTTAACAGTTCTTAAGCCAGCATTGTACAAATATAAGTCATTTTTAGTTGAAATTAACGATAATAGTTCTCTGAGAAGTTATGAAGAAAAAGAACTATCGTCGGATGAATGGGAAAAAATAGCTGAGTTGGTTAAATTATTGTATCCTTATGAGGTTATTTCAAAAAAATTATCTGGTTCACAATATCCAACACTTTCTCAAGCATGGTTTGCAATTAATTTCATTAAAATAAAACTTGATTATGCGATAGTAAATAATGTTAATGTTCAGAAATTTGGAAGTCTTCTTCTTAAATCAATTCAAGAACAATTTTCAGAACTGGTAAAACCAATTCGACTTGCTGCCTTTTTTGATCCGCGGACTAAGGATATGCAAATATTTACAGAAAATGAAAAGAATCTTACTATTTCAGAAGCACATATGGAATATCTTGAATTTGCTACTAATTATTATGAATCAGATACAGCACTTAGTAATATAATGAATAGCGAAGAAGATATTTTTTCTAATCCTGTAGATCAAGGGCATTCAAGTCAAAATGACAATGATATTGCTAACTGTGAATTCAATTTATACTTATCACTACCAAGAGTTCCAAGTGAAACGGATATACTTCAGTGGTGGGCCTCAAGAAAAGCCGATTATCCTATTCTTGCAAAACTTGCCCACAAATATCTTTCCATTCCGGCTACGTCAGTACCATCCAAACGACTTTTTTCTTCCGCGAGTCTTACTATTACTGAAAAAAAAACAAGCCTTAATTCTCAATTTGTCGAATTAATTTTATTCCTTAAAGCGGTTCTGAAGCTTTGGCCTGTCTCACATGTTTTTGGCTAAGTAATAAAAATTTATATCTAAATGCTTAGAATCATCAAATTTAATAACCTAAAAAACTATTATTGAATTAGATACAGGTTAAAGTCAGGTATAAACAGGCACTAAGCAATCAAAAAGAAATTGAAGCACTTACGGATCTATATAAACCATTAATGTTAAAATTGAACTACAAATATATTTGAAAATTCAGAAAGAAATATATAAAATGAAAATTAAAAAGTATATATATATCATTAAAATTTGAACAATACAATTGTATTAAGAATTAGAGGGGTAACTTACTATTTGGGCAGATATAAGAAATCACCTGAAAATTTAAATAAGCAGTTAGAATCAAGTATATAATTATCATAACGATAAAGTAATTAAATACTTATCATTTAAATAGTAAAGAAATAATTGTAACCACATTGATCAAACCGAATAAAATGTTTTACGAGATACATAATGGTTATGTAGTGAATAACCAGCCACGGGTTATTCATATACCCACGTGCAATAACCAAATGAAAAAAGCATGGGTTGTTACATAAGACCCGTGGAATAATATATATGATATAATGATTAACATTAAACAATGCATAATGATAATGCATATTAATTGTGTAATACAGAATGTAATAATTTTAATAATTTAGTAAGCTTTAATACTGACCCGTTTGACCCGGGTTAGGTCAATTTTTGACCTGTGACCCATCAAATTTCTGACCCGTACGGGTCAACCCACCCGGGTCATAGCTCTATCATTGTTGTGTTTGATAGAGGTTCACTGGATTGCCTATTTTGAGGTAGTGATTAAGAAGTAAAAAATAATGCTAGTGGAGGAAAGTGGTTTGCTATTGTGGTATTAGTATTACTATTTGTTGTAGTTCTTTTCTTTTTAAGCGGAGGGGGTTGTTGGGGTATTGTGACTATTTGAGGTTCTGGTAGGATCTATCAGAAAAGTGGTTTGTCTTTTGGAAGGAATAAAGAATAGTTCAAATGATTCTAGAGTGGTAAGGAGTGTATTTCTATCTCTTTTCAGTTTATTTGTAGTTATTATAAGTTGCTTGAGTATATTAGATGTTGTGTATATTCTAAATTTACTTTATTTATAAGCAATTTTTGTATATAAAATTTTTTTTATGTTTATTTGTTTTGTTTACTATATTTTTAGAATCTACAAAAAAGAGTTTCATATTGAGAATTATTTAAATTTTACAATAGTATATAAAATTAATTAGTCTAATAGTAATAATTAGTAATAATCTACTATAATAGTACCTTTTGCACAAAATAAAACTACAAATAAAAATATTTTGATATTTAAATTGTTGATATGTATATAAAGTATTCTAGAATAAATATAAAGAATTAATTGATAATCTATAGTCAACCAAAGAATAATTATAGTAAAATATAATATAGATTATTTATAGAAATTGAAGTTTTGTAAATATGGTATATGCACATCTAAAACTTTTTTTTATACTAAGTTAATCACTTTTTTAATTTAAAAGATCTTTGTAAAGCTTGTTAAGATATATCTAATGGTAGTTAAATCATCTAAATTAGCCTGATATATGCCAAGATATCTTTAAAAAATCTTTTTTAACTATGTAAATTTCTTTAAAACAATACTATTGTTTTACAAAAAAATTTATAGTTAAAAAAAGTTTTTTTTAAAGATATCTTAGGCTAATTTAGATAATTTAACCACTATTGAATACAGTATATCTTAACAAGCTTTATAAAAGTCTTTTAAGTTAGAAAAGTGATTAACTTAGTATAAAAAAAAGTTTTAGATATATGCATGTTATATTTACAAAACTCTAATTTCTATAAGTAATCTGTATTATATTTTACTATGATTACTCTTTGGTTAACTTGTAAATTACCAATTAAGTTATTAAAAAGCTAAGTATAAATTTATATTTAATTATAAATTACTTATTTAAAGTTGTTTGTATAATAAAACTGCTTGTAAATTTAAGATAACTAATTAATTAAAAGAAGAAAAAAAAAAATCAAAATTTTCTTTTTTGCATATATTTAGCCACTTTTAGAATTATAATTATTTATTATTAAAAAATAAATTTAGACTTGTCTGCTTTTTTTGTTATATAATTAAGCTTGAAATTCATTTTTTAAGCAAGTTTATAATTTTTAAATCTTTATTTTCAATATACAGATTTTCTGGTAGATTGGCTAAATATAATTTAATATTTTTCAAGCTTTTTATTGCTATATTAAGTAAGATTTGAATTGGAAATTTACTTTTATCATCATTATCATATTTCTGAAACATAATAATAATTTTTTGATTTGATAAAATTGCAGTTGTAGATTATTTATTATTAATCTTTATATATTCTGATACTAATAAAACATTATTAGTATTTTTTTTTTTTTAGTAAATTGCTTATATTGATTAAAAACTTAAGAACTTGTTATATATTGTATATTATAGTAATTGAGTTGTGCTACACTAGACTATTTAATAACACTCACCTAAGCAATTTAGTTATATCTTTGCTATTTTTAGAATTTAATCAATAGCTATCATCTTATTAATTAACTTCTAGCTAGTATACAACCCACTTTTTTCTATATATAGTTTTTTTGTATTGTTATTAGTATTTTGTCACCCTATCTACTTCTTGTAGCAACCTTCTATTATCTTTCAATTTGGTTTATTTCTGTAGTTTTTTGCTCTTATTGTTCTCAAATTGGTGTATATATTCTTACTAATACTATATGCTACTATTGTGTTTGTATCTCAAGCCAACTTTTGAGATGCTGCTATAATACAATCTGTATCTTAAGCCACAACTTTCTATATTAAGTGCAAACAGATTTATTGATTTTCTTATTGTTATTTTACAGTATACTACTTGCTTTATATAGTGCTACCAAAGTTGGTATTATCTGTAGTATAAGTGTCAAAGGCTTTCTAGTATATTTATTTTTACTTGTAGATGTACTACTAATAATTATTTTCACTTCTAGCTTGGTGCTGCAAGAAGGCCTAGAACCTTAACTAATAACATACTAGTATGATAACTATTACTGAAGTTAGTAATATATAACTATAGATAAGGATGAAATTATTTCAGGCTTTAAAACCCAAAATTAAAATTTGAAGATGAAATTGTTTTAACTTACTTTTACTTAAAAGATAAAATTTTTTGGTACTTTATTTAAACTATATAATATTATTTAGAAAACTACACTTTATTTATAAGCATAAAATAACAAATGTATGAACTATAATGATCTTTTATAACAGATAATGTATTTCATAAGCATAGAAAAAACTTAATCTTAGCATTTTTTAAACACATATATTACACAGTTATTTATACAGACAATGAATTACATTGTATTCTAAAATTAAAAACCATAATTAAAACTGCTTAACCTAATAATTGAACCTAATATTATTAATAAATATAATCATTATAGATGTTATTAAAAGAATATCTTTTTCAATTATATACATTTTTCTCAAAAAGTTTTTATAAAAGTGAAGTTAAGCACATATTAAATTATCGCAATACAACTATCCTATAGCTGATTTTGATTAAATAATTATAACAAAAACACATCTATATTTTCTTATAAAATACAAGTTTTTTCTATGCTTGTTTTACAATTTTTCTTTAGTTAAGAATCTTTTTTTTTTAAGAAATAGTATTTTTTCTATAAGAACAAGATTTCATTTTTAATATTAAAAAAAAAAAAAGTTTTAAATTTTTTTTATAAGGCCAAATATAGATATTATCTTATTAAAACTAGTTAAATACATATAAATTTGCATAAATAAGTCAAACTTCTTTAAGTTTAGTTATTATAAAAAAAGCAATTAATTATTGTGTATTAATATAAATTAAAGTTTTAAATAAACCAATTTAAAATTGTTAGCATAAAACTAGAATTCTTCTAGTTAAATTAGATAATAATAATCTACTACTTAATAGCTATAATAAATATTATAATAACTAATTAGAAGTTTATTATTTAATTAAATAGCTTTTTATTAATACTAATAATGTTAGAGTTTGGGCTCTATAGCTTAATTGTTAAGTTGCCAAATCTTTATAGAAACTAAGTTAAAGTTTATAGTTCAAGTCAAGCTAGAGGTGAAAAAAACTCTATAATTTACAAATGAGAAGCCAAATCAAACACAGAGCCCTATAAAAATCTAAGTATAGTACAGATTTGATAGAAAATTCTTAAAAGAAAATTTAACTATAGAGAGTTGATATTATGTTTAGCAAGTAGTATCATAGAAGGTTTGGGCAATAGGCTGCATATATTAATCTGTGGAGATCAAACTATAGAGAGTTGGCAGTATATTTGGCAGCAGTATCATAGAAGGTTTGAAACAAATAGATTGTATATATAAATCTTCAAGGCACTTAGATAATACCAACAACCCAGATAGACTGAAATCTTGTTTGGAAATGTAATACTAATATTCTAAAACCAGAAATAATAAGCAAAGCAGTAGATATAGTAAAAGATCTGCATAATAGTACCAACAATTCAGAGAGTTTGAGATCTTAATTGGGAAAGTAATACTAATATCTAAACTGGAAGTGACAAGTGAAGCAATAGATATAGTAAAGATTTGTAAAAAAAAATTAGTCTAATTAATTTTTGAAAATACCTCTGCATCTACAGTATATAAGTTTTTTTTTTTTTTTTTTTTTGTTGTTTAAGGTGACCTCTTTGGCCGGGGGCTTTTTATTAGATAATTAACAACGTTACAATTATGATGAGGGTACAACTAGCCACACGTACAACTTT
>CAJVPU010001577.1:0-12530 GCA_910591775.1 Dentiscutata heterogama | reverse complement strand
CTTGTATCAAAAATTATCGATGGATCAAGACCTAAATGTTTAGGACCTGATTTTTATATTAAATTAGCTATGAAATGCATGGATAAAGATTTTGATAAACGACCTAGTGCGAAGGAAATTACTGAAACAACCACTCGTTGGTTAGATGAAATAGATCAAGATGATGATGATGAAATCAAAAACCAAATTTTGGAAGCTGATAAGATAGAGCCAATTGAACAAATACATTCACAAGACATATATGCTAGCAAGCTATATGATACGAAAAAAATTTCAGAATATTTTAGTAAGCGATTAGTGTAAAACTTATTTTTAAATTAAATTTATAAAGTATGTGTTTTTTATTTCTGCTTTTTATTAACTTATTAAATGTTATTGATTTTTTCGAAATGTTAATACAATCATTCTCCTATATTATATAATCACACAATTTGGCATAGTGCCGATAATTTTTTAAAATAAAGAATTTTGTGCATAGAAGTTTTTTTTTTCATGATGTAATTAGAGATAGATGTGAATTGTGAATTACAGTACACATAAATAAACAGTAGTTTATTTTAAACCTACAGTTTACAATAAACTACAGTTTATTTTATATTATATGGCTATTGTGCAAGTTATAAAAAATATGCACGTGGGTGTTTAATGCAGGTGATTACCTGCCACCATTAAACACCCACGTGTATATTTTTTATAACTGCGCAATAACAATATTATTATGAAGCAGTTATTTACGACGATTATAATATTTTCTCATATTCGTACATTTATGTCATCGATTTAAACTTTTCCTCGAATCCTCTAATTCCCTTTTTTTTTTTTTTAGAATGAGCATGACATAAATTGCAAAAATATGAGAATTTTCAGTGCTTATGACATTTATTCATCTGTCAATTGATATTATTCTTTATGTAGGCTTACTGTATTTGTCTTTCTTAAATTTGAATCTTACTAAAGTAACTTTTCCATGCCAAAATATTTTACTGATAAAAAAAGCATAAACTTCTGAATCACTTATGCAAAAAATTTTATGATACAACTAGGTGCTTGAGTTGTTTAAAGAGAGTTAGAGATGAGTATACTATATCTGATATTGTATTACGCAGTGCAAGAACTTCATGTTGTAATTAGGCCATGGCTGTGATAGCAGTGCAATGACTTCATTTATATAGTTTTTGTCCAAACCTAACTGGTTTTGGACTTTGGGACTATCTAGTATATTAACCACTATTTGAGACTAGTTAAAGATATTAAACTTGTCCAAAACTTACTGTATGAATTGGAAATTGGAACAAAATTTCAGATATATCCAATTTACCAATAGTTATAATTATTTAGATGACAACTATACTCATGTAATTAGATACTATAGCTGCTACAGGTAATGCAAAAACCTTATATTTGGTAATTGAGCCCCTATAAAAAAAAGTTCAAATTTTTATTACAGAAAATATTCATTATTTAAAATAATAATCTGAACAAAAAATCTAAATAGAATTTTAACTTGTTTTTATAAGATCTACAACTATAATAACAGTACAAGGGTCTCACATTGCAATTAGACTCTGCGACTACGGTAGCAATGTAAGAACCTCATAGTGTAATTAGGCTCTATCACTTCTAGGGATAGGTTCAGTTACAAATGGCTACGATTATTCATTGTCAATTTTCAAATAATGAGTATTTTTTTTTTTTTGTGCTTTTAATTAAAGTTGTTTAGAATTAAATTTTGTCATTCCACCTTATAAGGAAAAGAATGAAACTTTTTCTTAAACTAAGAATTTTAAAATTTGTTAATGTCATAACTAATTAATAACTAATAGCTAATAACTAGTTATAATGTTAACAAAATTTGAAATTATATTCCATAGAAGATATCATTCTTTTTACTTAGACCAAACAAATTTAAATACTTGGTTTTCATAACATGAAAATTTAAAAATAGACCCGGCTAGCTGATTTTTTTTTTAAAATTTCATATATAAAATTTTATAAAATTTTTTTTTCAAACCCACCTGGTTATTAAAACATATAAAAACTTTTTTTAGAAGTTTTCAAATTTTGACCCGGCTGGGTTATGAAAACCAATTAATTAATTTTACATGGCCTTATTAGATGAGATGAATAGAATTTAATTCTGAAAAACTTTAATTAAAAGCTCAAATAAAAAAATTATTTCAGTATAGTCTAACCTTTCTATACTCACTTTTTATATAATCACAACTCTATATAAGCACCTAATTTTGTTAAAAAAACTACTATAAATATATAGAAAAACCTCTATATAAGCACAATTTTATTATAAGCATATTTTTTAAAAAAGTTACTATCATCCCAACTATGTAATATAAAGAGGTCAGACTGTATTTAGAAAATCAACTATGAATAATTATAGCAACTGAACACATACCTAATTGTTACTACAAGTAGTGAAGAACTTAATGTTTGGTGATCTAGCACCACTACTACAATAGTACAAGGACTTAATGTTGTGATTAGGTCCATAGCTACTATAGCAATTCAAGGTGATTAGGCTTTATAGCTCCCGCAGGATGCAAGGATCTCATTTTTAGTATTAAGCATCATAACTCCAATAGCAGTGCAGAATCTTAAACTGGGATTAGGCTCTATAGCTGCAATAGTATACAAGAACCTTATATTGTAATTAGGCTCTATAGCTGCTATAGGCAGTGCAAGAACATCATATTTGGTAATTAAGCACCATAACTACAAGAGTAGTGCAAGAACCTTATGTTTGATTAGGTTCTGTAGCTGCAAAAGATCTCATATTGTGATTAGACTCTATGGCTGCAGTAGGCAGTAAAAGACCTTATGCAAGAATCTTATATTATGATTAGGCTCTGTGAATACGATACAATACAAGGATCTTGTATGATTTGGCTTAGAGCTCGGATCCGGTAGATAATGGTTATCCGTTTAGTCTGTTTTTCGGATATCTGCAAATTTCAGATATCCGTTTGTAAATTATCTGGATAAATTCATTGAATTAATCAAAAATATAGTTAATTTGAATTTTTTATAACAAACAATCTATATAGAAAATTTTATGGATTTTTATTATAAGAATTATTATAAAAAAAGCAGTCGCAATAAGAATACAGTCAAACCTCTCTATAGTCACACCCACGGGATACAAAAAGCGTGATTATAGAGAAGTGTGCTAATTATAGAGGTCAAATTTATTATATTTAATAATAGATGGTTTTTTAAAAAACAAGCTTATAAAGAAAATGTGCTTATATAGAAGGTGACTATAGAGAGGTTTGACTGTATATGTATTTTATTAATATTATCAATGCATGTACATAGTAATATAATTTTGATAAATAATGCTAATAAATACAGTATTTTATAACACTATATTTTATGGAAACATTGCACCAGTGCAATTGGTGTTTCTTTTAAGAAATAGCATGCGTTCAAATAAATCTGCATTTAAACAAGTACGTTTTGCAGTCATAAGATTCCCGGCATCACTAAAGAGTCGTTCGCTGGGTGTAGATGTGGCTGGGATACATAAGTATTTTTGTGCAATTTTACTTAATATAGGAAAATTCGATTGCTGACCATTCCACCATTTCAAAGGACATTGAGTATTTAGAATTCTTGGTAATGCAAGATAGACTTGAATTTCAGTATTAGTATCGGATTCTTGAATAGATTCATACATTGCAGCTAATAACACATTTTCTTCCTCATCAGGATCATCATCCATTTGTACTGTATCCATTGGTATTAGTTCTTGTTCTTTAAATGCTTCATATTCAGTTATCAAATACGCTTCAGCCTCAAGTCGTTGAGAATAAGTTGCTAGTTCCATTTTTTTGGTTCTAGGATCAAGAAGTGTTGCAAGAAGAGCTTCACAGATAGGATATTCCCAGTAATAATTTAAAGCATTAAATAATGCAATTTTTACATTTTCAACCATTCCATCACAAACTTGTGGAATATTAATCTTAATTCAGTTAAGTTTTGCTTCAGATTCAACATCAAGTATTTCAGGTTCATCTATAAGATCATTCTCTTCTTGAAACTCTTGATCGTCATCAAAAGCTGTATTAGCATTATCAAGATTTATATTAACTTGAGTATCATATATAATATTAAGCAATTTTTTAAGAGATGATATAGTTGGAAATACATATGACATCATAGTATATTTACTTCCACCAAGCATTTTTGTAGCATTAGCGAAAGGTTGTAAAACTTTAATTAAATCTTCCATTAATTGCTATTCATCAGATATTAACATGATTTGTTTAAGACGTCATGCATCTTTTCTAACTATAAGATTATTACTATGACTCATTGTTAATTGCATCACTTCAATTGCTGGTTTTAATTTTAAAATTCTCACCCACGCCATATATGTCGAATCCCATCTTGTTGCAATATCCATTACAACTTTAAGGTATTCATAATTATTATTTATACTATCACATACAGTACGTTTTAAAGATATTTGTGCTATTGCAAGTTGTTTACTTTGTTTAGGAGATGTAAAAAATTGTATCAATCGTTTTGCTCATGCAACTAAGACTTTAACTGGTAATAATTCTTTTCCTACAACTGTTGTAGAGTATGCGCACTACAGGAAAGACGATTAACATTTTCAATTTCCATAATAGTTTTTTTCATATTTTTGGCATTATCTGTTGTTACCATAAAACATTTCGTATTCAAGTTCCAATCTTGAATGATAGATTTTAATATGGAAGCAATTGCATGCCCAGTATGTAGATGTTTTATTTCATGAATAGCCAAAGTGATTTCTTGAAGCTCAAAATAAGAATTAATCCATGAACAAGTAACTCCAAGATATCTACTATTGCTGCGAGCAGTCCAAAAATCTATAGTTAGTCCACAATAACTCTTTGAATTCTTTATCTTATCTTTAAGAGTAGCTATCATCCAATCATAAGACACATAGATTAGAGTTTTAATACCTTTATCACAAGGTGTTTTATAATATAGATTAAGTTTTTTTAGAAGTTTTATAAATGCTAGATTTTCTAAAATAGAAAATAACTGTGAATCAGATATGAGAAATTCAGTTACTATTTCATCAACTTGCTTTTTATATTCAACATTATTTTTAAACTATTGACAAAACATTTCATCAAATGATAGATGAGAAGTATCTAATATCAATTTGCCAAACTTCGTACTCTATGTATACTTTGAAGATGATAACTGAAATTTCCAGTACCACCATCTGTTTCAATAATATGATTACACATTGTGCCTTTTTTTGTCAACTCATTACACTGGTCTTTTGATCCACATTTAGTAGGTAAGATTGTATAATGATCCCAAACCCAACTTCTTTTCTTTGAACCTCCTCTTTTTTTCAATTGATTATTGTCCACCACATCCATTGCATTTGTATCATCCATATTATCTACTGCATTCGTATTATCTACTGCATCCGTATTATCTACAGCATCCATATCATCTACTGTATATGTATCATTCACCGCATGTGTAATATTATTATTCGCACAACTCAGAGAAATTTCACTTGAGGTTTTGCTTGAGGTTTCACTAGGTAAATAATCTTCACTATCCATTATTATGATATTACAATTATGAATAAGTTATGTAAAAAATTTTTGCATTTAAAATACAAATTTATAAAAAAGAATTCTTTATTCATTGTTACGTATAAAAATATATCATTTATTCATGCCAAAATATTAATATGTTATTATTACTAATCGAAGTATTAGATAGTTTAATAGATATTTTAAAAAAATTCTCTAATCAAAGTTATATATTACATATAAAATATATCATTTATTATGCATCATTATTATTAATTGAAGTATCAGATAGTAATGGATAGTTTAATAGATATCTGACTATCTGCAGAAATATTTTCGTTATCCGATATGAATGGATATCTAATTAAAAATCTGCTGAATTTTTTGAACGGATCCAAGCACTATCTGCCACATTACCCACATAACCTATTATCTTAACTCCCAAATTGGTGTATGTTACTCCAGGTAGGCACTTTTTGCTTCTGGTTTGGTGTGCATAACAGAGAATTCTCTTAATCTCTACTGGTGTACTTTTCAGAAGTTCATATCTCAAGCTATGCAGCTGCCTCTACTCAATTGGGTAAGTATTTCAAGCCTGCATGCTGCTGTAACTAGCTAGATTTCCTGCAACTTTGGGACCCAGGTCTTAATGTTGCGAATTTGGTGATGTGTGAATGACTGTACTTTCCAATATGGTAACAAGGAGTTCAGGCATGTTTCGCATATGCTTCCAGTACCAAGTATAGTTGGGTGGCATCATGAGGCCTAGGGTTCTTAACAGGTGCATCATAATTTTCTATTTATGGTAATTCTCGGCAGTTGTAGCCCCCAGTTACTACTGCATGCACTTATACTAGCTATTCTGATAATGGTAGGTCCTGAGTCTTCTTAACATCCAAAGACTCCCATATGGGTGCGACCATTGCCCATTGGGTCTATTTATACATACACACCTTCATGTTTTAGCCTTTTATTGGCTAGAGAGATCCATACATGCCAGAGATGTTCCAAATCTGGTAAGGCCAATTCTTTACCACAGATCCTTTTGTGTTCACCACTTTTCTCACCATTCCAGTTCTAATTACCGCCCAGTTATCCTCTCAACCAAGATCCCAATACCACCTTAAAGTTGTTAGTGCTTCCTATGCCAACTGAGGATTTACACGCACAACCTTTGTGTAATAGAACCTTCTGTAACAACTGCTGTTACACATAGTGCCAACTTCTCCACAATGAACCTCTTTCTGGAAATTCCTAATCCAGACTTGTACTCACTTGGGCTTCTCACGATGAGTATATTCAAATATTTGTAGAATCTGTATCTACTAAGACTTGAACCCAAAACCCGCTCATGGAGGGTTGGGTGTCTAGACCACTAGACCACAGGATCCCAACCCTATATTTATAAAATTTTTATACAGTTACTATATATGGGCGCTGTTCAATAGAAAGGGATAAATCTCCTTTTTAGATCTGGCCAAATTGACCAGATTTAAAAAGAAGATTTATCTCTTTTCTATTGAACAGCGCCTATATAATTAATTAATTATATTAGGGGTATTTTAATATACTGCAAATATAGTTCATCAGAAAAATTTTAAATTGGGTTGCAATCGATTGACAGAAAGAAATGTCAATCGATAAGCAGCACCTCTGCTGTTACCAATAATACAGATTAGAATTGATTGATAACAAAGCTGCTAATTAAAATTGATTAGAATCACTTTGATTGAAATTAATTAATATCAAACCTAAATTAAAATTGATTATTTTTAATTAATTGTGCATCAATTAGCTACCAATATCAATTATTGTTGATTTTTCTAATCAATAACAATTATCTCTGCAGCCGGTAATCGATATCCACCCTATTTAAAAATTTCCTGATGTAATATCTACTATATAGTCTAAAATTATATATAATATAAAAATAATCTGCAAATATATTAGAAGGATATTCTAAACCCAATTTTAATTAAAAAAATTATTTTTTATTATCTAAAAATAACTATTTTTAAAAATTTTTTAAATTTTTTTTTGCAAAAGATATTTTAAAGCTATATAGTTTGAAAATCTCTAGAGATCCGAAGGCTTTATAAAGTAGTTTTATACTAAATAACAAAAATATAACAACATAGTTAATTGTATTACAAAATTGCTAATCTTTATCAAAAAACAAAATAATCTATATTATATAATTTTGAAAAATCTTTAACTATTGTATAGTGTTTTATAAAATATTCTGTATAACAAAATCCTATATATTAAAGTAGAATGTCTATCTGGCAATACTGGCCAATTAGAGGGCTTAATTTAGATAATTCTTAAAATTACCAATTATATTGTTTAATTGATATTATGTGATTAACATAGGTGTCATTAGTATTGTTTTAAACTATTAATTAAAAGTTCAACTAGAAATAATTTAAATGAACTCCAAATTTTCATAGCTAATTACTGATATTTGTTTTTTAAATATTAAAGTAACTACTCAGGTTCTTGGCATGTAGCTTTATTCAGATAGTTACAATATTACATCAAGTTCATAAGGATACAACTAGCCACATGTATATCTTTTAAGTGTCTAATTAAGTAGTCTACAACTAAGCTATTTTTAACCTAGAGTTCTATACTAGCTATCATATCTATAACCCAACTAGAGAGTTATCTATTTAAATCCTCTGGCTTCATTTTTGTAATATGCTCTACCCTAACACTCTTTGAGATTAGCAATGCCATGGAATAATCTTAAGACTTTAGCCACACAAATATTTATTCTTGTGGTAAATCTATCAGAACAGTACATATCCTACACATGTACTTGCCTGCTTGTTCAGTAACTTCATCCTAACTAGTATTTGTTGTGTTGCTATTACCAGGTTCATGTCTCAAGCTACTTTTTTGGATGCTGCCATAATCTGATCTGTATCTCAAATTATATTTTCCTAATTAGTCATCTATTATATACTCCCTGCCCTTGCAAGGTTTACAATATTCCTAGTACCCATGTTCTAACTTCTTTCTTTTCCAGATTCCTAATTGGTCCTTTCTTTACTTCTAGCTAGCAACCCAAAAGGGTTGTCTGCCCAGGCATTAGGTGCCTTATAGTCTTTCTTCTCCTGATACATGCTTCTGAAGTACAAGTCATTTTTCTCTAGTAGCAAGCCAGTGGTACGGCTAGTGTGTCTCTCCACTTAAGGACCTAGTCACTCAGCTCTCCAATCTTGGTTTCTTGGTTCCAAATTTGGTCTTCCTGAAGCATTTTCAAAGATCACTGCTACTCCCAACTCAGGACTTTCTAAATGGATTTCAATTATCGCAATTTCTTGGCCTTTTATATACCGAAGCTCTTATATAAACATGGTGTTACTAAGATTACAGGTTCTGAAACCCAACTGATCAACTATAACTATCACTATATCACAGGCTTATTTTTTAAAAACATTATCTGTGGGATTCAAACTTTAGACCTGCCATCTGGGGATGCAACAACTTTACTACTTCACTAAGCTGTCATACCTATTACTAATATTTTTTTTTTTTTTTTTTTTTCTTTTCGGTGTTAAGGTGACCTCTACGGCCGGGGACTTTTTATTAACTTATTAACTTCGGGTTACAGTTACAACGAGGGTACATCAAGCCACACGTGTACTTTTGGTACCTAATTTAAGTGGTCCGCCTGGGTTCTACACTAGCCGCCATACCTGCAACCTAACTAGGAGATTACCTATTTAAGCTCTCTGATTATTACTAATGAGAGTACGACTAGCTATACCTGCAACTTTTGGTTGCCTATTTAAGTAGTCTGCCCTAGGTTCCACACTAGCTGCCGTACCTGCATCCCGACTATGGGGATACCCATTTAAACCCTCTGGTCACATTTGCAATAAGTATTCTAGTAAGAGTTGAAGTATAAGATTAAATAGAAATGAAATTTAGGATAAATAAAGTTTTTTAAATCTAATAAGTAGCAAAAAGTTTTTTATTTATTGTAAATTATATTTAGTATCAGTTTAGTAGAGCCTTTACTATTATAATAGATACCAAGATTTCTAATTGTGTCAATAGATTTTTTGAAATTAATTATTTGGTTATTAAAATAAAGTAGATAGTTGAGTATTTTGGGGTTCTTAAAAGAGATATAAAGTAGGTTAGATTTAAATAGATTAATTTTAATATTGTTGATTTTATATAAAAAAAAAGCTTTATTAATAATTTTTTGTAGGGTTTTAGAATGATCTGAGTGTTAAACAGTATTATCAATATAGGCTAATAGTGGAATAGTTAAAAAAGTTGAATTTGAATTAGAGATCAAATTAAGTGGTAAGATAGAAGAAATTTTGAAAAAGTGATCTTTGAACTTTTGCAAGATAAAAGTAAGAATTGGGTTATAGTAAATTTTTCAAAAAAGAGAAAAGTAGATCTCTTTCTATTCAATGCCTAATTTTATATAAACTGGTAATATTAAGCTATAAGCTGTAATTACTTTTGCAAGACAAGAAGTATAAAGTTCTGTTATTAGATTTATATTAGCAATAGGAATACTAATTCTTTGGCAAACCTTTTGTAAATACTTAATATTAATTTTGTCAAAAGCTTTAGACATGTCTTGAAACAATATCCAAGCTTCTTTATTATAAGAAATGTAATGTTCTATTGTATTGTATAGAATTTGAATAGATATATATATTGAGAAGTTTTTAAAAGCTTATAATTGAGTTAGAAAGAAGGTTGTTTAATAAGATAATTTTATCTAGTATTTAGTAAAAATTTTTGTAAAGATTTTTTTAAAAGGTTCAATAATAAAAATAAGATAGATTTGGTTAAGAGTAAAGTTTTAGTTAGATTTTTTTAAAATAAGAAAGATATTAGAAGATTTTCAATTAGTAGAAACTTTTTAGAGTTAAAAGTATTTGTTTAGAAAAAATTAAAGGATTTTTTGTGCTTTTGGGCTAGTATGCTTAATATGTTTATAGCAAGTCTCAAAAGAACCTGCTACTTTTTAATTAAGTAGATTTGAAATGATTTTAGACTATTCTTAAGTTGAAATATCATTGAGTAGATTTTGGTAAAATAGCTCTAATTCAGAGTAAGGTTGATATAAATAATAGTATTTTGAGAAAGGTAAAATCATACCTAAAGATTTATCATCAAAGTAGTTAGAGAAATGATTGTGAATTGTATTGAGTATTTTATAACAGATTTTTGGAGTTTTAAAGAAAGTTTTGTTGTAGTTTTCTATTTTTTGTTTGATCTTATTGTAGAAATCTTGCTAATATTTATAATTAAGTACTAATTTGATAAATAAAAATTTATTTTAAATTTGCAAAATTGTAGAGTTGTTAGATAGAAGTGAGTTTTCAAGATATTGAGATTGGTAATTGTAAAAAAAAAAATTGAAATTAAGTAAAAAGAAGTGGTTTTTAAGATATTATATTTGTTTATATCTATAAAAAAGTAAAGATTTTTTTGTAATGAGTTTGTTTTGAATTTTTTTTTTTTTGGTATTAAGATAACCTCTTTGGCTATAGAAAACTCTTTATTAGTAATTATTTTCTATTATAGTTATAATAAAGATACAACTAGCTATATATATATCTTTTGAGTACCTATTTAAATAGTCTGCTTACAGGTTCTATACTAGATACCATACCTATAACCCAACTAGAAAGTTACCCATTTAAACCTTCTGATTCTAACTATTTTTAAATATATTATATTAACCTGGAAACTACCATCAGCCTATTCTACTAGATTGTATATACTGTCTTAGAACTTCTTGTGACTTATTTTGGATTTGCACTAACTAATTACTGGCTTGCATTTCTTCATTGAGCAGATATATAAGCTATTCTTAAGATAAACTTACTAGAGCTTTTCTTATCATATTTAGGTCAACCTGGTTTTGTACAGTTGCTGAGGCTCTTATTCATAGTTGAGATTATTTCTATTTAATCACTTTTGCTTTTATAAGATTTACTTCTAATTCTGATACTTATATTCAGACTTTTTTTTTTTCTATTATTTCTTTATTAGTTTATCACTTACTTCCAACTAACAATACAGAAGATTTAATCTTGGCTTGGCTTTTAGATATTGATGCTCTTGTTTTGTTTTGATATATGATTTCCTAGTATATATTCTTTTTTTCCAATTTGGTAGGCTGGTCTTTCAGATATGTCTAGCATTTTTCTGTTAGTCATCTGATTTCTATAGCCCATGGTCTTGGTAGATAGAGCTCTTACTACTAGTTTTCCACACTAGTTGGCCAAAGTTAGTATACTCTATAATGTCTTACAGATTTTTAACTTTTTAAATTGGTAACCAAGTTGGTAAATCTTCTACTAAAGAATCTTATTGTTGTTTAGTTCTTTAATCTCAGTTCTAACTTTTAAAATTAAGTTTTTTTTTGTAGTGCTATCAAAGATTATAGCTACTTCTTACTTAGTCTTTCCAAACAGGTTTTAATTATTTTAGTTTTTTGACCTTTTATGCATTAAAGCTCTTATATAAATATAGTGTTACCAAAATTACAGATTTTTGAACCCAACTGATTAATGAATAATTGTTACTATAACATAGATTTATTTTTCGAAAACATTATTCATAGGATTTGAACTTTAGATCTGCTGCTTGATAAGGTAATAACTAGACCATTTTATTAAGCTACTGTATCCTGTTCTAAATTTTTTTAATTATATTGATTTTTTTAAAAGAAATATATTTTATAGCTACTTTAATTAGGCCTTTATAAATTTTGTTTTAGTATAAGTTAAGTTGGTTTTGATTAGATATTAGATTAAGATATATTGTAAGTTTGAGTTGTTTGTATTATATATAATAATTTTTAAAGATTTGTTTAGAACAGTTTTTTTTTTATAAGAAAAAGAACTCTTTCCCGTAGATCATCAAAACAACAAAAATTAAGAGGAAAATACTCGTAAAAAATACAAAACAAAGTTTTTA
>CAJVPU010001576.1:0-12531 GCA_910591775.1 Dentiscutata heterogama | reverse complement strand
ATGGGCTTGTTCACCCTCTAATAAAGGATGCTAAAGGCAGAGAAAACAAAGATAGATGAGTCTTCGTATGACCAGAAATAATTTAGGAATTAAAACAACGTGATTGGATACATTTTGACAAAGGCTTTAATAACTAAAAGTATATACATAACCTTGGGTACGGTACATTTTTTTTATAGATTAACCTTTTATCCTCAAAAATAAAGTACCGGACAAAAACTTTATAAAAATTTCTTGTTTGTGTCGAAGCACTTATTTTCATTAATGATTTCGATTATTTTCAATTTATTTTTGTTAGCAAAAAAAAAAAAAAACTCTGAAAATGCATAAATAAATCCTTTCACTTCTTTTTTCAAACAGAACCATTTTGAATTTTTTTTTTTTTTTCTAAGAATCAACGATTTGTAACTATGTTAAGGTAACATGATCTATTAGAAACATTATTTCATAAAGCTAATCACAGCTGGTAGGGGAAATTAGAGCACCCGTCTCGGTGTCTAGTCACCAAACGTGTGAGGTCTTGTACTGTTATTGCAATTGCAGTGCCTAATCACCAAATTCAGAAATAAGAGATTCTTGCATCGCCTTCTTATTCTTTAATTATATGAGCTTTATACCTTACAGATGTATTGAACGTTTTTATTAGCGTTAGCTTGAAATTGAGTAGTCAAGCTAGCAAATTTCAGCATTTTAATAATTTTACTGGTATTTTTTTTGAGATTGCAAAATTTTTTTACATATTCTGAAATGAAATTATGTTAAGCAATAAAATATTGGTTTGTTTGGTGCAATATTGCATAGAAAATGTATTACAATAAAATAAATTTTAGACTTTGTTATTATATTGATATAAGATCTTGTAAGAATCGTCTACGTTTGCACTTCAATTTTCAAAGAAATTAGTATTGTTTCTTATAATAAAATCAATGATATATGGGATCTCTTAAATTAAAACAGCCAATTTTTACGGTTTTCAAATTTTTTTATTTGATTTTTGATAAATGAAAAGAGGTTGCACTAAGTTACAAAAAACTATTTATATAATAAAAAGATTCACAAATGAATTTAGTTGAAAAGTTTATATATGTAGATTATTTAAAATTGATTTACACAAAATTGTATGAGGTTATGAGAAAAATAAATTGTTGTAATGTATCGAGTAGCAATTTTTCATAGCAGAATATTTTGCAAATAAAAGTAACTAAAGTTGTATTTTCTTAAATTAGGGGGTTTCTGGGCCAAAGTCTGATTTTATTATCAAAATAGACAAATATAAAGCATTCAATATTATCCAAAATCTGTTAAAATGAATAATTATTAGAACATTCGGTGAAATAAAAAATAGGAGCGCTAGGGTGCCAATCTACTCTGTATAATTATCAAGATCGTTGACTACGTTCCTGGTTTTAATGCGACGGCGTTGCGTAGCTTTCTTATTCTTATAATGTCAATATCAATACAGTTAGAAATAATTAACTACATACTGGGGGGTTCATTATAATGGCAAATAAAATAAAATGACAAATAAAATAAGAAAACAACAGCAAAAAGAAAATTAAAAATATATAAATATAGGAATGATGAAACCCATTTTTGTAAAATCTTTCTAGTTTGAGTGTCGCATCATAATTTATATTTTCATAAGCTTTTAGATACCATTCAAAAGCTTTACTTTCGTCTTTAGTTGTTCCGATACCATATTCATAACATATTGCTAACTCATATTGAGCATAAGAATTTCCATCTACTGCAGATTTTAAATAACATTCAAATGACTTTATATAATCTTTATTGTCTTCATAATATTTCCCAATAGCATATCGTCCCATTGAATTTCCTCTTTTAGCTGACCTTAAAAACCACTCAAAAGATTTCATACTATTATTTAAATAACAAGATCCAACATAATATTCACCAATTCCTGATCCGATTTCTGCCGCTTCTAAAAATAATTTAAGTGCAATACTCTTATCCATCGCAACACTTTTTCCATTGGAATATAATGATCCAAGTAATATTTTTCCAATAGTATAATTATTAACCTTAAAATAATTCATTAACGATAAATCACTTGAATAATTTGATATAACATTTTTAATATTATTCTTAATAGATTGATTATACATCCTGTATGCTTTCTGATAATCCACAGTAGTTCCTATCCCATGCTGATAAAAATAGCCTATCATGCTAGTGTTATAGGCTTGATCTGCTAGCTGACACAATATTTTAGTAGAACTTATTTTATTAACCTTAAAATATTGGTTTAATCTACCAACAATTTGTGTTGTGTTGGTAGTAATATTAAATTGATCTATAAATAATTGTAATAGATTTACTAAAATTGACATTTTATTTAAACATGTGACAACTTGTTGAATATTTGGGCGCTGATTTGAAAAATGTTTCCAACAGCCTTATGATTTAATTTTACAAAATATTTAGAAATTAATTTATTTATATAAAGTTATTTTAATCAAATAGCTATAACAGTAATAAAATACCTTTATAAATCTTGGAATACTCTAGAGGAGTCCCAATTACTTCTGTTTCCCTTTTCCCACATATGATAGCATTTATGCAATCATAACCAAATGGAGACTCTGATTCAAATGGAATTGTTCCGCTAGAAAGTTCCCAGAGAAGTACTCCAATACTATATATATCAGAACTTTTGTCTAATTTAGATTCTATATTCTGCAAATATTGTGGATCAAAGTACTGACCAAATCTAATCAAATGAGAACATTGGTTTTGTATCGTGAAATCTTGAGATAGAAAGCCTCTTATTTTAATATTCCCACTAGAAACAAATATATTTTCAGAATTCTACAAAATTAAAATAGAAAATTAATGTAATTTAATGCCTATAAAATCAATAGAATTGTAAAAAAAGAAATTACCAAATTTCCATGAACTATATTATTTACGTGTAAGTGCATAACAGCATTAGCAATCTGTTTTGCGAAACATAATATGTTATTCCATCTCATTAATTTGAAATTTTGGCGTAAATGCTGGCGAAGAGTTTCTCCATCAAAATATTCAAGAACAATCATAAGCGAATTTGGATCTTGAGTAAATATTTTACAGTAATTAAAGTAAATGAAAATTTTAATCTAATGTTTTAAGTACGTATACTAACAATCATTAAAGTAATACATAAAATTTATTAAAATTTCAACTAGTAAAACAGTTATTACATGGCTGTATTTAATTATTCAAATATCTCAGTGTTATTTACGTACCTGGCATGGTTAATCCAAAAATTTGTAAAATATTATCATGTAATTTTACATTTTTGTATCTATTAAACTATAAATTTATAAGAAAAATTAAAAAAAATATGCTAAATTTTTCTTTAAAAAAAAATCCGAAAATATTTATAATTTAAAATATTAAATTGTACTTCGTCAATAAAATCTTTTAAAGCAAATCGTTGAGATACTATTAATGGTTTTAGAATTACGTGTTTGTCATATCTCTTAAATGTTGTTTTGTAAAATAAATCAGATTCTCCAATAATCAATGCTTCAAAATTTTCAAAATTATCATAATCATTTATTATATTCCTTTTAGAGTTCAACACGTTAAACATTTCGGATTTTTTTTTTTAAAAAAAAAAAATCTGCATACGCATTCACATTATTTAAAGAATTTCGGTTTCACAAAGATATGTGATACAGTAATTTCCACTAATTGCAGTATTGATTCCCGTCAATTCGAAATCGACATGTGTCATCTCCAAAAACATTGCATTACGGCACATTTATGTTTACTTTAGATTACACCAGTAGTGGTGATTTTTTTTATTCAAAAGTTAGGAAGCACATGATAGGGAAGCGAGTAATTTGTCGAGTTGGACGGATCCTAGATCCCATGAAAGTAGCAATCGTGATTGCACTAGCCATATAAAAAAAGGTCGTTCTGTTTTTGTTCCGTTTTTGTCCAGCTTTTGTCGATATTCAAAAAAAGTTCAGAACGGAGTCATTATCGTAGTAAAGGCGGGACAAAAATTGTACAATTTTTGTTCTGTTTTTATACTATAATGACTCCATTCTGAACTTTTTTTGAACAATATCGACAAAAACTGAACAAAAGCAGACAAATTTTTTTTATAGGGCAGCCTATTAGACTAAATGACCCTCAAATGACCCCGGTAATTTGGTCACGAGTCATTTCCAAATGACCAGGTCATTTACCATCATTGTCTTGCATTGATTAATTAGCCAGTTTTTGAGATAATATATGCATAGGTGTAAAACACCATAGGTGCGTTTTAGTAAAAGTCTATAGTACTGAGAAAAAAAAAAAGTCAACACATAATAGTTTTATGCCGATAATAACATGATTGGTAGTTTTTATCCATCTCACAAGGAACTTTTACTAAAAAATATTTTTTTAAAGCGCTTCAAGAAATAGCTTTGCAAATTGCAAATCCTCCTTGGTTAAAATCAAATGTTGTCCTAAATATTATTGTGATTCTTACAACTTTTATTTTATAATGACAAAGCTAACTAGTAGGATGGTACACAAATTCCGCCTCTCGGCATAAAATACGACGTAAAATGAATCTTATTACCGATTTTTTCTTTTTTGTATGATGAGAACTTGATCAAGAATATGATAGAAACGAAAGCCAAGATTATATAAAAAAGTGTTTTATTGTTATTAACGTCTTAGCTTAAAATTTATTATTATCTGTTTTTAAAGTGTATTTATACATATTAATATACTGTATAAATGCGCCATTGTGAAATAAAAAAAATTTTTTTAATCTTATCTGTATGTGTATCGATACAACTAAGGCAAATACTCCAAATATAAAAAATCTTGCTAAAACGGAAAAATTATGCGATAATTCTGTTGTCCTCATAAATTCTGTGACGAACTAAAATTTGACCATTTCTCGAGATAAAGTCAGGTCCCCTAAATGCAACACCTCCCTAAATGCATGATGGAAAGCTAGCCCCCACAATGGAACTTATAGATAAATTAGATGCACATTCTTTATTCTGTAAATGCACGCTAATTGTTTGGCTCATTTATAAAAACTTCCTCTATAAATGCATCCACATGATTATTATACAGGTCGAAATAAAATATATCAGTAGAATGTCATATACTTATTTTAGCCGATTAATGTTATAAATAGGGACAATATCAGATACATTTCAGATGTTAATAGGGCAATCAGTAAGCTATCAGGTCTTTGCAAAAATCTGACAATTTCGAGATATGCAATTATTTGCCAATAATAAACAATATAAATTATAATAATAAAATGGGGGTGTAAGTAGAAACCAGGCAAATTGTTTCTTAGTAAATTTTTTTAGACTTTAAATTAAAATATCTCAACAACTATTAAACCAAACTTGAAAAAAAATGTTTTTTAATTCTATTTAGTGCAAAAACATTGTTTTTGACCCACCTGACCCATTTTTATTGACCCGCCCAAAAAAAAAAAGAATTATCATCGTTTTTTTGACCCAAGTAGTGTTAGTCGGGATTTTAGGATGATTGCATAATAAATTAAAGTATATTAAGCTTATATAGATATTTGATACAAAAATGATCTAATTAATAAAGTCATATAAAAGGCAAAGGTAATCTCTTGTTATAAAAGGAAAAGATAGCTAGACAACGGCTATTATTTGACTTCATGAAATAATATGAGTGCTGCCAAGGGAAAAGGGATACTTTGATCTATCGGTATATCATGTTTTTCTGATCGGGCTTTCAATTTTATAATATAATGCACATAGCATTACCTTATAAAATTGAAAGCCCGATCAGAAAGACATGATATACCGATAGATCAAAGTATCCCTTTTCCCTTGGCAGCACTCATATATAGAAAAATCGACCAAAACTATATTAATTTTCTTACACAAACGACTTCACCTTTTCATATTGGTGATATTCTATTACCATTTGGACGATCTGTTGAACATTATTTATATTCTCTTCTTATACAACACCCGTTATAAGGTTCAAAGTTATAAATAACATGATATGTTTAAATTTATATATTTTAAGTTATCACGGTACCGATAGAAATGTAATAAATAAATAAATAAATACTAAAGATATATAAGACAATTCTGACAACCATTTTTTTTGCAATGATCGTGTAACACTATGTGGGTCAAAAACGATGATAAATTTTTTTTTTTTGGGCGGGTCAATAAAAATGGGTCAAAAAAACAATGGTTTTGCCTATTTAGTTATAGAATTAAAAAAAAAAAAAATTTATCAAGTTTGGAGATATTTTAATTAAAGTTTTTTTTTTAAAAAAAAATACTAAAAACAATTTGCCTGATTTCTACTAACACCCCAGACGCTAATAAAGTGTTTAGCTATTTAAATTTAAAAGCCTTTTTAATAATGAAGACCCAAAACAGAATAGTTTTAAGTAAATATTTTTTTAAGTAATGAATAATGAAGTTATAACAAAAAATTAAACTAGCAAAATCATTAAAGAAGGAGCTGATACAACTGAAGTTGAAGCTTTGGCAATTGGTCAAAAAGGATTTTTGTTACTGTGTTTTTTTAAATAGTATAGCAAAGCTTATAAAAAATAGAAAGAGTATGCTCAAGCATTTAATTTTATAAATATCATTATTAATTATAATGCTTAAGATCTTTAGTATAGCTGTATAGTGATTTAATATTAACTATTACATATTTACTCTTTTTTAAAGTTCTTATGGCTCTACCAAATTTAGTAATATCTAGGTAATTAATAATAACTATAACAGAGTAATAATTAATTGTAAATAAAATATTGTAATAAATTACACATCTAAATTAAATAAATAAAATTCTTTAAATACATTAAATTAATTATTGACTTTTTAGATTAGATCAAAGAATTTAAAAATCTATTACTGTATTTGTGTTATTGATTTATCATATAGCATATAAGAAATAGATTTTGTAATTGTAAAAAAAAAATCTTTTTTAAAAAAATAAATAATCTAATTCAAATTAATAATTAAATTGTATATAAATAACTATTTTTTGATATAATAAATCTTAAATTCAATTGTAATTCTAAATAATTTGTTATACTTGCTATAAATTAATTCAATTATAAAATATATTTGATCTCTTTTGCCAAATCTTATTTTTTAATATTGTTCTTGCAATAAATTGTATCAATAGATTTCAAATATATCTCTGATATTAAAAATATTTTAAATATAAAAACTTCTTTGAATATAGAATATACTTCAGATATAAAGTTGAACTTTGATTTTGAACATGCTACTAGTGCCAATTTTTAAAGTAATATTGATTCTTTTACTGCTAAAGAAAAATTTGTAAAAAATCTATAGATAAATCAAGTACTAAAAATATTTAGATTAGATTTAATAAATCAAAAAACTCTAAAAAAAAAGCTATATTTAGGAGTATTTTGAAAAAAAAAGAAAAAAATATTTGTAAAATAATTATTTTTACAAAAGGTGTAGAAAAAGTGTATAAAAAAACTATAAATATAATAGATTAACTAAAAATATAAAATTGTATTTACAAACAGAATATAAAATCTTTGCAACAAATGAATTAGAGTTAAATTTAAATAAAAAATATCAATTAAATATAGCTAAAATATTTAAAAAAGTAATTTTATACAGTAAATCTAAACAATTAGAACTAAAGCATATTATAGTTGAATATTAGTTACAAATTCTTTTCTTTTTAATATTGTATATGAAATATAACAAGTATATTAAAAAAAAAATTAAGATTGTTTATCAAAAGGATATAAAAGAATTTAAAAAATTACTTTTGATTACTTGTAAAACAGTATTTATAACTACTAACTTATAAATATCTCAAAGTAATAATAAATATATTAGTATAACTCTTTATTATTTAATATCTAAATTTGAAATATATAAAGCATTACTTGCTATTAAAAAATTTAAATATTTATATACAGATAAAAATATCTAATATAAAAGTTAAAAAATTCAAATTAGTTAGAAAAATTTTTTGCATAATAACAAACAATAGAACTAATATGAAGAAAGCTATATGACTTTAAAATGATATAAATTGGCTACTTTATATTGTATATACAATCTAACTCATAGTTATTTAGACTCTAAATTTATATATTTATATATTAATAAAATTTGTAAACTTATTAAATTTTTTTAATCTTTAAAGCAAAGTCAATGTCTTGATAAGATACAAATTATCTTAAATTATCAAAAAAGCATTACAAAGCCTATTATAGTTAAAAAATATACCAAATTAAAAAATTAGGTTCTAGAATAATTTGTAAATTAATTCTTAGATTTTTTTTTTTTCTTTTCGGCAGTCTTGCCTTTACTTTATTAGGCTTTATAATATTAACATTCTACAATATTAAAATTTCTTACAAGGAGTTATTCTTCTTGTGATCTAAAATTACAAGATTGGCTTACCTGGTTATTCATTAAACACCTATATGCGACCTGCTATAGTAAGATTTTACCTCTATACTGACTTACTTTGCAATTAAGTATGTCAATATTTCATTGGATGGTTCTTATGACCTGTCATGACTACTAAGTACTTTTCTACCAATTTGCTTACCATCCATCTCTAATCCAACTCAAAACTTCTTTCTTTATTGTGTCTGTAATTGCTTTCTATTTATTCTTTTTCTCTTTACTTGGTAACTTTCTGTTAATATTGTTATGCTAGTTGTTTCTTCTTTTTTCTTCTTTTTTTTTCTTCTTCTCGAGATCCTACTTTTTTTTATTCTTTGTATTATACTCACTTCTTTTTCCCATTCTTGAATCAGCTTGCATCTTGCAGTCTAAATTCTTTCGTAAATTCTTTGTATCCATTTTTTCTAGAGTTTTATTATGAAAGCTTCTGCCTGGTTATAAGAAACAAATATTGTTCTTAGTTCGTCGAAGTCTTCTTTTGAGATTAGGCTTCTAATCTATCTTTTTCTTCTTCAATACTCTTCTTCTAAGCTTCTTTTACCTATTATTGCTAGGATCCAGTTCTTTTTTCCTTGTTTGTTTTTGAGCTCTTTAGTTTCTGATAAGATCATCTCTACTTCTTGCTCTTTTATCTCTCTTAATAAGTCAACTGAAACCTCAAGCTTACTAGGTGTTCTATATTTTCTACCTCTTTTCTGCATACAATGCAGGTATTAGATTTATATAGTTCTGGTTTTCTCTAATTTAGTTTCTCAAGTACTAGAAGTATGTTGTTTATATATTTGAGTTCAAAAATCTATATAGAGTTTGATTTAAATATGTAATTTTGCTATTTGGTTCCACTTGCTAGTATCTTATAGAAGATTGGCTAGTATTGTAAAGTTTTTCTTTTCTAATATATTTTGTTTTGACTTGCATAAAAGAATATCCACTCTACTCTATTTATTACTTTTTCTAGCATCTTGATAAAGAAACATATTGGTTTTTTAACAATTTCATTTTCTTGCTTATACTTTAGCTTATATTCTTTAGTACTTAGGGCTATGGGAGTAAAGAGTTCTGTAGATATTGTATCCTCTTTGGCTTTTAGGTCTGTTAAGTCATTGTAGAATTCACCCGAGTGGTCTTTAATCTTGACAAATTGTAGCTTTAGTAATTTGGTTCTAACCGTTTCTATTATTGTAGTAACTAGACCACTATTTTTGATTTTTAGCCACTTTCTCACTTTGTCAGTCCTTTTTAAACTTTTTTCAATTGCTAGTATTGCTATGTTACTATCAGTTCTTATTTCTACTATTTTTTCCTTTGGTATAATTAGAAATGCAACAAGTATTGCTACTAGCTTTGCTCTTGTTGAAGAAAACTATTTTTTGGTTACAAATGCTAGCTGATAGGCTATTTGTCTTTTGTTTGTTACTTGTACAATTCCACAACCTATATTTCTCCACTGTATTCTTTGTAATACCAAGTGAGCTATCTGTATAAAATATTAAGCTATCTAATTCTCTATTTTTTTCTACAATATCTACAAGTCTGTTTCTAATACTACTATTCTTAACTGCTTTATTTATTAGGCACTCCTCCCAATTTATACAACCTATTATAACTGTTTTTTTCCATTAATATTATTTAACTCTTTTACTATTACTATACTTTTTTTCTTTACACTTTCTTTAATTGCTCTTTCTAACTTTTGTTTTTTAAAGATTATTCGAGAACCTTCTTCTACTTTTTGCACTAAGTTAGATATATCTCTCAGTTTCTTATACTTTATAATTACTGGCACTTGCTCTTTGTTATACTCTAGTATATTTTTATTTTCTTTTGCTCGTGGGTTCTCCTTTTCTATGTAATTATCAATCTCTATATACTTGTTTCTTTTTTCTTTTATTTTTTCAAATTTTAATTGTATATAGTCCTCTTCAAGCCAAATGACCCAGAGATCTTGCTTTTTGTATTATTTGTACACTTAAATTTCTTATCTTAAGCTTTCTTTTTTCTAGTAATTCTTGATTTGTTAATATACATTTTACCGAGCTTGCTTTTAATTGTTCCTGTTTTAATCTTATAACTGTTGATTTTTTCAATGGTCTGCTTGTGTTTAATTTGACCAAGAGTTCAGTAAAGTGGTGCTCGATAAGTCTATTTCACAGACTTTTAAAGTTTATCATTCCAGAGTGTCTTGGTATAATGTTTGCTGCTGTAGATGGTATTGCCATTTGCTACTTTACGAGGCATAGCATAGATTGATGAATCTTATCACATTGAGTTCTAGACAGACATAAGAGCATAAGTCTATACTCCAAGATAGATATCAAAACTGCATTGTTTATATATATTATTTGACTGAGAGATATTTTCTTATGCTTGAGCAAACCAGTTATCTTGTTTACTTCCTTTTTCACTTTGTCTATATCTGATCTTTGTTGATCTTTTACTGAAATCCATACTCCAAGAAAACGTGTTGATTCTTTAAAACTCTTGGCCAAGATTTTTGTTTTGAAATTACCTGCCCACACAAAGTGTTTGTTGATATCTCTTTTTTTGCCTGGCTTAAATACTATGAGTTCTGTTTTATTTGGGTTTATTTTGATATCATTTAGCTCATAAAATTCGGTAGAGATGTTAATAGTCTTTTGTATATTCTTTTGACTACTTGTTATCTATGTAGTATCATCTGCATATGCTAAAACTCCTATGCATAAACTGTTGCTTTCTATTGTTTGACAACTACACTGCATTTCATACCCTAAATGTGCATCTTGAACTCTACATTAAAGTGGGTTATAAAATATTCTCCAGACCAAGGGTAAAAGAACCTCTTCTTAGTCTATACTGTCTCCAGCTTCAATAAAGTCTGTATTACTATACTCTGTTATTATACTTAATTTTCTATTTTCATATAAGTATATAATAAAGTTTGTAAGCTTTGTTGGAAATCTTAATCTTTCTAACGCTTTTTTCAAAGT
Organism: Dentiscutata heterogama; assembly: GCA_910591775.1. Taxonomy (NCBI): domain Eukaryota; kingdom Fungi; phylum Glomeromycota; class Glomeromycetes; order Diversisporales; family Gigasporaceae; genus Dentiscutata; species Dentiscutata heterogama. The sequence goes on along the minus strand of CAJVPU010001576.1, from coordinate 1,115 downwards.
TATTATGCTTACAGAGTTAAAGGCCTTTTTTAGATCCTGGTATACTACCCAGAGTTCTTGTCTATTTTTTACTGCTTCTTCTACTATATTGTTCATGATATGTATAGAGGCTGCTGTACTTTCTTCAGACAGACCTGCAAAATTTTCTTTTTGCAAAATCTCATTTTCTTTGAGTACTTTGTCTAGTTTTGTCTGTAGTACTCTAGTTGAGATTTTTTTGCATGTCTCTAATAGTGCTATTGGTTGAGTATGACTTAAATTGTACTTCTAGGAGCTGCTTTTTGGAATTAAATATAGTTGTCCAAGCTTCTACTTTTCTGAGATTTTGCCATATTCTAGTACAGAGTTTAAGAATTCTACTATCCTTTTGGTTGTTTTAGTGGATAGTTTTTTGAATAGAATATATCCTATATCTAATATACCAGGTACTGTGTTGTTTTGTGCTCTACATAGTGCTTGTATCCACGTTTCTTCACCAATTAGACTCATGATATCTTGATATATATTTGGATCAATGCTCTTCTTTGGTTTATATTCATTTTGCTATTCTGGGTTCATATTTTGAATTTTTGATTTTGTTTCTTAAACTGCTCTTTAAAGTGTTCAGCTACTTGTTGCTTAACCTTTGTATTTTCTACAATAAGCTCTTGATTTTGACACTGTGACTTTTCTTTTATTAGTAACTCGTCTATTGTTATTTTGTTATATAGCTTGTTAAGGAGACTCTGCAGCATTCTTTTCTTGTCTCTTTGCATCATACCAAATCTTTGTTCAATTTTATCTCTGATTTCTTTCTCTTTAGTTTTGAGTTCTTCTTGTTCTACTTTTTTCCTCAGAACTTTTCACCAGTTTTTAAGTTCACTTTTGTTTACTTGACTCCAATACTCTGGTAAGTACTCAATTTGGGTCTGGTGTTTTTGGTTTATTTTTTTAATCAAATTGTTGTAACTATTAATTCTTAGATTTGATTAGCTTATATATACTTATTTGATAGCACTTTTTAGAAATTTTTTATACTTTTAGTTATTATTATTATTATTTTTTTTTTTTTGTGTTTAAGGTGACCTCTTTGGCCGGGGGGCTTTTTATTAGATAATTAACAACGTTACAATTAT
>CAJVPU010001575.1:0-12545 GCA_910591775.1 Dentiscutata heterogama | reverse complement strand
ACAATATGTAATAAGTTCTTAAGTTCTTAATTAATAAAAATTACAGCGTATAAGCAATTTACTAAAAAAAAAAAAAATATATATATATATATATATATATTAGACTAATATATTTAATTTTATTTTTTTAAAATTTGAAAAAAAATATGTAATTTTGAATTTTTAATTAAAAAATTTAAATTAAATATCTTTTCTTCAAATTTTAAGAAAATAAGATTAAATATACTGGTCTAATATATTTTTATATGCTAAACAAATTTACTTAAATAATTTGAATTATAATTTTTTTTTTTAAAATTTCCCATGATGTGTGATCCACATCTAGAATACAAGTGATGTACTTTATTATTTCAAAGTCTTATATATTATATTACAAGAAATTGTTAGTTATATATTTAATTGCTATATATATCATTTGTGAGGCTACCCTATCAGATGTTCTTTAACCCTTCCATGCCACGTGTTGATAAGTCTACCACTTTTGTGATATCCTAGGTTCCTAATCCTGTGGTGTAGGACTCTGCCTTGAGTGATCTGCAGTTCCTTATTACCACAGCCCTAATTTCCTGTATTTTTCTATATTTGGCATTGTACCCTTTCTCCCAATTCTGTACTTGAACTCTGTGTATCCTTCATTCATCACCTGCCTACCAACATATTTGTTAGGCTCTGTGTTTTCAGTTTCGGCCCTTCTGGACTTTACTTCTATATACCTTCTGTATTCACCGGTACTTCCTTATATGGACATTCTACTTGAGATTACTAGGAATCCGCCTAGAAGGCAAGTGCCACCTAAAGAGAACCCAGGTTCTTTTTCTTCATTAGGTCCGTAATACAAGCCTTTTGCTCTTTATTTGGGCCCCCCCTTAATAGGGATTGAGTTATAATTTTATTAGTAAAATTATAAAAAATATTATAATTTTTAAAATTTTATTATTATATAAATTTATTCAATATATAAACATATATATATGTATAGTTCAAATTCAAAACAATTTGACAAACTTTAAAATCAAATTCAAATCAAATCAAACTTAACTAAAAAGTTCAAACTTAAATCAAACTCAATTTTAAAAAAAGTTTTGAGTTTGAGTTTGATTTGAAAATCAAATCAAACTCAAACTTGGCAAAGTTTGATTTGATTTGATAGGAATCCTGAGCCTAATGTTAATATGGCTACAAAATTTTTCTATAAAAAAAAACTATAAGTATGGCTACAAAAATTTTAAATTCTCAATAAAAATAAATAATATATATACTGTATATATAGTTTATATTTCGATAATATATACAATAATAAAATTTATAATTATTAACTATATATACATATTGAATAATCGACATGTAATTCAAAATCTTTTAATTACATAAGTTATATCTCTTTCTTTATACCCATAATTTTAGATACTGTAAATTCTCTCAACGCATCTAAAACGTAATTTCGACTATCACTTTAAGTGTTTCGACAATCAATCGGGTGCATGATACTTAGAGCTTCGTATTAGTATTCGTTATTCGAATAATATTTGTATTAGGCGAATATTCGAATAAATATTTATCTGATGAATAATTCGAACAACATATTTTATTCGAATAAATAGCACTAATTCGAATTTTGTTAGTCATTCGGTGAATATTCGAATAAGTACTATCGTGTAACATTAACAAACAAAGCTATCATCCAGTCAAATTGAAGTATTTTGATTTTCTTTAACTCTTTCGTAAAAATGCCGAAAGGAAAAAAACAAATTCAAAAAAATCCAATGTTAGGAAGTTTTCCACCTCCAAACCTTTCATTAACAAACATGGAAGATGATCCTCCGGATTTTGATTTACCTGAGGTTCCGCCTTTCACTAAAATTGCTACTGACGATAGCGCTTATAAAACGTATGCTGAAAAAATTATTTCGCAAAATATTTTTGATCAAATTCATTTATTTTAAATGGTTTATACCTTATTTATAAAGTTGGATATGTTTGTACCCTGTTTATTTTGATTCAACAAAATCACATCAAGAAGGAAGAAGAGTTGTAAGAGAACTCGCGGTACCGAATCCATTAGCAAAAGATCTCGCTGAATCCATAAAAATTTTGGGGTTATCCTGTGTCTTTGAGGTATAATTCGCAATTTCATTAAATTCAAGTTGTTTATTCATAATTTTTAAATTTTCTTTATTATTCTTGGATTGCGTGTATATATATTGTTTATTAAAAGCCACATAAAACGCATCCCAGAAATTGGGTTAACCCTGGGAGGGTACGAGTACAATTATTTAATGAACAGAAAATTCCATTAAATAATGATATTCCGACACGTAAGTTTCAATTGATATGTTTTTAATCATTAACAATACTTTTACTGAGATTCTTTGGAAAAAAAAAAAGGGAAAGTGTTGATTAAACAAGTAGCATCGGTATTGTCAGAGGTTCAAAAAAATAATCCGCAACAATTTCCGCCTAGTCATTCTCCAGCAGTATCTAGAGGTATATTGAAAGATGGAAAGAGTAACGATTCTGGATCTACGGCTAGTTCTTCAACTTCAGTAACAGGACAAGCTGCTTCAGGAAGTGGATCAAATACTTCAACTGCTTCACCTTCGAAAAAGAAGGGAAGAAAGGGTCGAAAATGATAGGTAAATCTTTCATACACATAGTACATCGTTGAGACAAAATCAGCATTAAAACTGACTGTACGAACTTGTCTTATATTACATATTTATATAATAAATATCGAACATGTAAATATTTGAACTTGTTTCTGAAAATCTACATATTAATAATATGTATTAAAAAAAAGAAAACTATGTAAAAGAACAAATATTATGACAAACATGTCAATAATATTATTAATAACTAGTATCAATCGTTTTAATTATAATTTAATTTAAATGAGGAGTATCATATAATCTATCTCCGGCATCGCCTACACAAACAATTGGATGTTAATCAATTTATAATTTTCGAACATATTCATTTATATTATAGTGAAGAGAAATAATAAATAATACACCTAGGCCAGGTACAATGTAACTATGAATTTTATAAAAAAAAAAAAAGAATTAATATTGATTTCAAATGTGGATTATAAAATTTAGAATTTAAAATTACCCATGGTCGTCTAAGACATCATCAATTACACCAACAAAAACTTCAATATCTGGATGGTGTTTCATTAAATTGTCAAGACCTTGTAACAAAAGAAGTAAAATAAAAAGTAAAATTATCAAAAAATTTATGAATAAATGCAATTATTTTAGTAAATTACCTGACGTGATGCACATATGGTAATAAATTTGATATTTGATTTAATACCCTATTCTTTAAGAATACTGGTTGTGACAACAGCAGTTCTTCCTGTAGCTATCATTGGTTCTAACAGTGTTGACATTTGGACTATGTCCATATTTTTAAAAAAATTTGGACATAGTCCAAATGTATATGTCCAATTGAAAAATGATTATGTCCATATTATTTTAATTAGTCCAAATGCCGACATTGGGTTCTAAAACTAAAACCTGATCAATATTGAGTTCTGAAGGTAGCTTATTATAATATTCTACGGGTTAAAGTGATATCTATACGTAGAAAATAAGATCAAAATCGTGTTTTTAAAATGCTTTTCATATGATTGAACACCTTCCCTAAAAATCCAGAGATACAAGACTCTAGCTGTGGGAATAATGTCCTGAAGAACTATTTTTAATAATGGAATCAATTAATTTTAACATAATAGAAAATGAAATTTAAACCGTAAATGGATAATTCTAACCATCAAGATAGGTACTAGTCCAATTGTTGGCTAATTCAGTCCCTGCATGAGGTGCTAAAGGACTTTTCAACTGTGGAAATATGGTTTGTATAAAAAAAATATGATAGGATCTTAAATATTTCGCAAATTTTGAGGTGAGACTTGAACTTGCAGTATTCGAATAGTATGCATAAAAACAAACGATAAATTATTTACGGTGCTCGTAGACTTTGTAGGTAAATCGGCAGTAGCTTCATACCCAAGAAGTTGCCAATTTCGCGCATAAGCTCACGAACTTGCTTTGGCTGAGTGTTTTTATTACGAAGAATTGAAATTTTGTTAGCAACAAGAGGGTGTGAAAAAACTCATATACTAGACATTTTCGCAGAATTTATACTTCGGTTATCTTTACGAGAGGCTCTAACGTTACGAATAACAAAGTGGACTATATAACAGATAACGATAACACTGGACTATATTCATAATATTAAACACCTTTTTTTTTTAACATTTGTATTTTACGGCTCAATTGATTCGTACTCCGCTGGTTTTTTTAAATAACGTTAACTCTGATATACATCAACATCTATAAATGCTTATAAAATTGGTCGTTAAAGAGTACTACTGCATAACCTCCATACCTTCATATATATTATATGAAGTCCTCGTATGTATGTATGTACGTACAGAGATACTACTTGATATATACCCGAAAATATATGTTAAATTAGCACTACATTAGGTTAGAAAGAATAAGCAAGCCTAAATTTATTAATATGAATTTAATTCTTACTGAAAAAGCTTTTTTGTCTATAATATTTTTATATCAAATTGTTAATTATTTCTGATAATTCTTTTTTCAAGTTTGCTGACATTGACTATTGTTGAACTCAAAACTGTGAACCAACAACAATAGATACACAAACAGTATTTATCATAAAAACAGTAATCGAATCTGATCTAGCTTATGATACACCTCACTAATGTATGAAGAAATAATTTTTACACCTACAAATACTCAATACTTTACACCTCAGAATGATGTATATACCAACAGGCACCTATGAATCTGATCTTGTTTTGAGACACCCATTAATGATTATGAAGAAATAACTTTTTATACCTACTACCACGCAATACTTTACACCAACCTTGGCATGTTGTCAATCTTTTGCTAGTCCAACGAATTTCGTGAAGTACCTCCTCTTAATGTTGTTCAGGCTACTGATGCTACAACGCAAGAGATTTATATAACGGAAACGGACTTTGTAGACTAATTTTTTATCAGATTTGACAGGTTATCGGTTTTGAGAGGATTACATGATGTTAGATTGCAACTTTACCTTCCTATTTTTAGGCTCATTCAATTTATGACAAATGCAATATTCTTTCAACAACATACTCGAAATTTGTATGATTAAGATGCGACATTCTTGTGATCAAAAAAAGTGGTTATTTATTAATGTGAAAAATCGTATTTGCGCGTAATAACGCCCCGCGATTTATTTTGGGACCATTTCTGAAGCGCCTTATTTTAAGCAAGAATGTTTTTTCAAAATCTCGTAACACATAAGTGCTAACTAAATTTGATAGAGTTTTAAACAAATTATTAGAAAACACATTTTGTCTCTCATCGGGGTATTACAAATGAAAAACAACTATAAGTATTCTGTTCCTTCCGCTTTCGTGATACACCTACTAACAGTGCAGAATGAGAGTATCGAATGGACAACCTACGATGATACTACTTTCACCAAGAATAAAAAAAGCCAGAATTTGTCTGGAAAAAAACCCGCTGATTAACATATGAAAACCAAAAAATAGGTTAGTGCTATACTCAAATATGAGAAGATTCTTTCGTGACTGTCATCAAAAACTCAATTATGAACGTTGACTGACAGGTCATAATTTCTCTAAAAAAAAATAAGCAATGACTGTCGTCCGATAGGTCATCAAATCATAGCTTCTAAGCAGACTGTCAAATCAATTGCTAGGGTGGGACGAAAAAACCGACAAAGTCGTGTTAGCAGAAAAAATATAAATTGTCACGACTGATGCTGAAATTTAGGGTCCCCATTTAAATCTATAATACCTACTAAAATTCACATATACATTTTACTAACAACACTAACCCTAAAAAAAAAACCCTACCGTAAAGGCCCAAAAAATTTTTAAAATTTCATTTGCCGCACAGTAAATTTTAATTGAAAAATTAATACTGATTGTAAGTACTCATTTTTCATATAAAATATTTTAATAGATAAGTTTTCACATATATATTATTTTAATTAATTAATTTATTTGTTTAGTTTTATTTTTTTTTTAAAAAAAACTGAGCACTAATATATTTCACTGATATATTTTTTAAAAGATCCGATTGTCAGAATTGTTCTTTTTAATTATAATACCGATACAAAGCACATTGATTTTAGGAATTATAATATTGATCTGAAACCTGCTGGCTTAAGCAAAAGTGTGACTAATTTACATAAATATAATGATATAAGTGAATATGTATTAAGGTAAGAGCTATTTTTTATAGTAATAACTTTTAAAGCATCTAACATTTATATGTTGGCACTGATAGGGAAGAACACGTTTCTGAGAGTGAGGTAGAAAGTGGTGTTGAGGCAACCGTCACTTTAGCACAAGATCTTATTGGCAGGGATAATCGAAAGTCAGATAAACGTGCTATTAAATTAAGAGAAACAGGTCCTTGTATGGAGTTACTATTAGTTAAAATTCAGGCTGGATTATGCGACGGAGAAGTATTATATCATGAATTTAGTATGTATATATTTTCATTGGATATTTTTATTCAAATAATATACAAATTATTAATTATGCTTTTAACATTATAAAATAGTTCATAAAACACCTAAAGAAATCAAAAAGATACAAGACGAGCGTGAACAACTTGCTGCATCAAGGAGAATGGAACAGGAAAGGAATGTTGAAAGAAAAAAAGCTGAAAAGGAGGCTCATCGCCTCGTTACAAGTGGCGAAAAAAAAGGTTTGACATTCTAGATAATGATATCACCAGTGTTGGAAATTAGTGTTCTCGGAGTTCTCATGAGAATACTATTATAAATTTGTGCACAGTGTAAGTTTTTTACTGTTCACTATTAAAATTTTTTGAGAACAGTAAAATAATAATAGTATTCTCATATATATATATATATGATACACATTTGTCATGCCAAGCTAAGTAAATCTAATCTTTAGTTACTGTATATTTTATATGATTGAATTAATTTATCATAAGATTTAAGTGTGCACTTGACATCTATTCCTACTTGGGGTTTCAAAATTAATAGTTTGGTATCTAATTTTGGATAAAATAAGCAATGTATTCATTTTCGATTGAGCGATCTTTAAATCTTACATTTTTTTAAAAGTTTAAAATTTTACCTGCGTATGCTCATATTTAATTTTCTGATTTCAATTATGTTTATATTATATATATATATGCGAACATAGTATAATATTTGAGAACACTTATAAGTATTATTCTGTTCTCATGAGAACAGTATTTGAATCTGAAATTTCCAACACCGGCTATCACCACTTGATTCTTGTGATACAATATAATTTATATAATCTTGTACATTATAGGAAAACTAGTTAGGGAACAAGAAGAACAAACGTCGGATGTTGAGGAATCGGATGTTGAAGAATCGGGTGTTGAGGAATCAGACATTGAGGACATCATCAAAAAAGGTTTCCAAGATGATTCCGAAATTCAGAGAATCAGGATGATGATGATAACAACTTAGATGATGAATTTTCAGACCTAGAGAATGAACGTGATGACTATTCGAAGGGTATTGAAGATAGTTTATTTAAAGTTGATGATGATGATGATGATAAGGAGGGTGATAGTGATAATGATAGTGATGTAAATTTTAATTTGAGAGATAGTGAAAAATCTAACAAGAATCAACGCCAAAAAAGGAAATTCGATTCTTTAAAAGGAAAACCAAAATTTTCTATGAAAATTGGATCGAATAAAAGGCGTAAAAAATGACAAATAAAAAGCTATTATTGGTGTTTTTAATTTCCCAGATCGCTGTAAATATCGTACTAAACCTCCTTTATCAAGAACTTGAATATTTTTTGAGATCATTGAAATTTATTATTAGGTTAATACTGATGACGTCGAATAAATTGTATAATAATTTGCTTGTTGGGTTTGTTAAATGTCATACTCAAGAGGTTTTTCTTAATAATGGCTAAAGGAAAAGTTGAGGCTTGATCTGCCGAAAAAAGAATAAGACACATCTGAAAAGAGTGCCAGATTATAGCGTAGAAATTTACAAATACCAAATGACTTGATTATATGTTACGATAATTACAAAACATTTGCGTAGTAACTACGAAATAAATCTTGATTTAAAATTTAAATTAAAACTTTTAATGCGAATAAATTTAATTATTTTACAGTTGATTAAACTATCGATGAACATGAGTAATTTAATTTGGATTTATACATCTGTTTAATTCAATATTTCAATTATGAAGGAAAACCCTTTGCGATGAGGATTTTACAATTTATTATAGATAATGGCCCTTTTTCACTATAAATATTTCTAGATTTAAATTTTCTTCTGTGTAAAAAGGAATTTAATCGATTAAAAATTTATTACTCTTAATGTAAAAGTCATGATTTAAATCTACTTGACATAAGAATTTACAAATCAATTTAAAAAAAAAATTCAATATTCTCAACGTAACAAATTTAAATAAGTTTTATAATCGATCAAATGTGTAATTATTTGATTTTATCTATTTTCATTTCAGCTTACAAATTATTAACTAGACGAGCATAATTATCTGTATCTACTTTAATAACTACCTCAACGTCTATTTTAATATAAACCCTAAAATCTATGCTAACACTAACATCGAAACACACGAAGTAACGTACGATTCAGAGATGCTGTTGAAACCAAAAGTTCGCGAAAGAATAATGAGTAACGATATAAAAGAAACGAAACACAAGTAACAAAAAAATTTAAAATACTTACAAATAACCAGTACGAAAGTGCCGAAAACGACGAAAGAACCGAAATAGACGACACCAACGACGAAAAAAAGAGACCAAAAAAGACACCAAAAGAGACGATACTAACGACGAAAAAAAAAACGACGCTGAAATAAACGACACCAACGACGAAAAAAAGAGACCAAAAAGACACCAAAAAAGACGATACTAACGACGAAAAAAAAAGACGACGCTGAAATAAACGACACCAACGACGAAAAAAAGACACCAAAAAAGACGATACTAACGACGAAAAAAAAAAGACGCCGCTGAAATGGACAACTAAATTAAAAAAAAAAAAAAACAAATAAATTATAAATTAGAAAGATGAATAAAAATAAGTAAAATATACTTTTGTATATATAAATTTTTTAGTAACGATATATAAAGATACTTGCTTTTTTGCCACCGCGTAGAGAAAATATTTCACCAAAAATAAAGTTCGCTAAAAGTTAATGCTAACGAAATGACAAAAAAAAGGGACGTTATACCGACACAAATACTATGTCGATATAACGTCCCAAATAAAAAAAGTGATCTTTAAAGATGTTTCAACTCTAGGAGGGTGTTTCAACTCTAGGAGGGTGTTTCAACTCTAGGAGGGTGTTTCAACTCTAGAAGGGTGTTTTCAAACTCTAGGAGGGTGTTTTCAACTCTAGGAAGGTGTTTCAACTCTAGGAGGGTGTTTCAACTTTAGGAGGGTGTTTTCAACTCTAGGAGGGTGTTTTCAACTCTAGGAGGGTGTTTCAACTCTAGGAGGGTGTTTCAACTCTAGGAGGGTGTCCGACTCTAGAAGGGTGTTTTCGACTCTATAAGGGTGTTTCCGACTCCTATAGGATCCTATAGCTAGAAGCGGCATACAGCTCACGCTTAAGAAGTATTTCATTCTCCTACTAGGACCCCAATAGGCAGAAGCTTTTACTTAAGGAAGTTTCATAACCATTTCCGTTTGTGAAAACAGTAAGACCTTAAGTATAAAAAATTTTGAAAAAGCTTCTTGAAAAAAATAATTTTCAGACTGATCATATTTATAATTTTGATCTGATTATTCACATAATCAGTCTGTTAGTCTGTGACGTGATCAAAACAATCAACAATCGCGTTAGTAAAAAAAAAAATAACAAATCACATCTGTATATTGGTGCAACAAAAACAATGCACGCATCATCAACTATATTTTCACGCGAATTACGCGTGCTAATCATTTATTTATGATAGGGTTCTAAAAAAATAAACCCGATCTTAATTTTATCATATTACGTGTTCCGTGAGTTTTCATTATTCGGACTGATCCGGAAAAAAGCAACTGTTACACGCGTTTGTATTTTAATATATTAGATTACGTGTTCCGTGAGTTTTTTGTTATTCGGACTGATCCGGAAAAAAGCAACTGTTACACGCGTTGTATTTTAATATATTACAGTAGATAATATACTATATAAATGTTATATACGTCACTCTGGTTATATCGACATTTTTGAGTCATTAGTAAAAAAATTCAAAATGTCGATACAACCGACATTTTATATTAAATTTTTTAAAAAAATTGTCGGTGTAGACAGATTTTACTATGATGTCGTTATATCCAGATGTCGGTATAACCAGAGTAATGTGTACTACAGTATATACTATGCACTTGTCATAGTATTTTCATATTATGATAAGGAAAATTAAAAATTTCCCGATTTAAATGAAATTTGGTTATTTATGTTGTAAATGGATACTGAATATATATTCATAATCAACTCAAGCTGATTATTGTAGTGATTGTACATTTTTATTAATTTGCAAATATTCTTAATCTAAAAAAAAATTTTACTTCACTTATACAGTATAACAATGCAATGTGATAATTTTTTGTATTATAAAACTTTTATTCACGAATCAATTATACAGTATAACAATGCAAAGTGATAATTATATATTAGGTATCGGATAGACTGAGATAGGATGTTAATCGGTCCCGCAGTAATTGTAACCGACTTTGAGCAAGATTTATAAAAAACTGGTAGTTTTAACCGGTATTCGTCCAATAAATAAAGTCTTGGATTAATAATTTTTCTGTTACATTTTCTAATAGAAGTTTATCGGTTTTTGCTTAATTTAGAGACCGATTAGCTAAATTTTCTCCACACTGTTCGGTCCCTAATCGGTCCCATCAAAACTACTCAAAAACTAATGCAAAAACCGATAAACCTCTATTAGAAAATGTAACAGAAAATTTATTTTTCTATAACTTTATTTATTGGACGAATACCGGTTAAAAATGCCAATTTTTTATAAATCTTGCTCAAAGTCGGCTGACAATTACTGCGGGACCGATTAACATCCCTAGACTGAGAAAACATGGCTGCTGATTCTGAAACAACGTTATTTTCATTTAGAATCCACTTAAATTCCGTTTCCACTTACAACATATATATATAAGTTTTTGGAGTATGTTAATTGACACATAATTATATATTATCAACTTAAACGATATCTCAATTTAACTTTTGATATTAAAAAACCTAGTAAAGTTAACGTTTCCTTGCCTATGACGACAAATTTGCCGAAGTAAATACTAATTTTAAATTCTGAGATATTGATTCTATGAATAACTTATTCACATGTTCTAATTCATCATTAAGTTTGATATATTAGTTAAATGTGCGAGTAATTCTTTGTGCTATTCATAGGGTTGGCATTACATAAATTACATTTTACGTTACATGAAATTACATTTAACTTACGAAATTGTAATGTAATTTTACATTAAATAGTGTATTGTCACATGATAATTGCACCAGCATTAAATAAGTTTTGCCAACATTAATAGTTATCCGTCATTATTTTCGGAACCGTAATTTTATACTTACTTTAATGCCAGATTTATAAAAGTTTTTGCCAAAATTATTCGTATGATCAAAGTTACATGTAATTTTGATTTCTGAAACTTACACCGATTTACGTAAAATTACGTAAAATTACGGTAATTTGCCAACCCTAACTATTCATTCATAATTTTCTAAAATTTATTCACTTTTTTAGCGCAAGTACATACAGTATATCATTTGATTAATTATTCAGCAACTGTGCTAATTCATATAGATCCCGGTCGGAATTTACTTACTGTAATACAAAGTTCTATATAATAAAATAACCTATGTGCGTAAAGAGTTTAGGATTTATATGAATAAACTATAGAGCTACAATCATTTGATCGGCTATTTCCTAATGCGACGCGATGATATCGAAAAGAAAAGTTGCCATAAAATTCACCATCTCAAGTTATCGATTTTCTATTATTTGACAAATAATTTCAAGAATTTTCGTAAAGCATATGTTAAAAGTATAGAAATACATCGTAATAATATGAATTAGCGTTAACACAATGTGAATTAAATCAGGTTAAACTATCAATAGACTATCTTTGGTATTTGATATATAAATTTTTTTTTATTAGAGATGTCCAAGAAAATACACACAAATTCATAAACTGGTTTATCGAAATATGTAAAGACTCTGAATATAGTAGTACGCGAGTTTCAATTGGTGCTTCTGCCAAAAAAGTTAACATGATCTAGCAATGAGTGTGGAACATGCTATTTTAACTTTGAATAAGGCCGTTCTCAAGCACCTCACTCAATGGATCGGACGTAAATTTTTAATTAGTCGGAAATTAAATAAATCAATCGAGTTACCAATTCGATCAACAAATCAACGAGATACAAACCACCTTTTTTCTCCAAAAATTTACCATTGATAAAGATC
>CAJVPU010001574.1:0-12547 GCA_910591775.1 Dentiscutata heterogama | reverse complement strand
TTGTGTTTTCTTATAATCAATTATAAGATTTACAACACAAAAATTGATTTTCTGAAGATCTTTTATTTTGTCATTTTGGTCCTTTTTCCAGCACTCAGCCCATATCTTAACACTATCAAATTAGATGAATCTTTTTTTACTTAAATTCTACGAATATATAGAATTCAAATAAAAAAAAAATTTATTTTAATTTGGCTCAAAAAAAAACCATGCTGTATATCAAAAAATGTAAGCTGCGATAAAATTTTAAAAAACTTTGAACAATAACTTACTGCATAGTGGCAAATATTGGCCGGTGTCAGACCCGAAAATCGGCGAGTCTGTCGCTTGACCGAAGGTTGCGTCGTGTAACTGAAGTTTAGGTAACAATGGGTCGAAAAAGGCGTGTTAGATTTGGGGAGTTTAATAACAGAACGGATATATATGGTATGACTTAGGTATTTTTATTAGTAATCATATAACGGGAATATTTTAAGATAATAACGACTTTGAGGTCGTAAAATATTTTGATTTTTTTACGTAATATTTGATAAGTTCGAAATTATAGCAATACCTTTTTTTTTTTAAAACCTCTGACTGTATTAGTCGGGGACGCAACATCTTTTTTAAAAAAATATTTTTCAGATGAAAATTAAAATTAATTAATCAAAAGCAATATTTTCAGTTTCGGCAAAATTTTATCTAAGACTTTAATGTTCTAAAAAACAATAAAAAATGTTTAAAAAAGTTTAAACCGTTTTTTTACCATTTCTACTTTCTTGACCGGTCGAGCTATTTTTATAAATTAAATTTATATTGATTAAGGCACCCGTAGAAAGGGTTCAAAATTCATTTAATCTTTTTAATTTTGATTCACGACAGTAAATTATAATAATAATTCAAATATTAAAGCTTATAAAAAGTATATAATTTAAATGAGCTAAATTAAGATTCTGGGACTAACTCTAACTTTCAATTCTGGACAATTATTAAAAGCACCAACAACCCTTAATGGTTCATGCATCTTAACCAACTCGAAATTATAAAATCTGTAAACTAATGCCATCAATAAAATTAATTCAGTCATTGCCAGCCTCCTTCCGGGGCATGTTTGTCGACCTCCACCAAACATTACAAATGCATGATTAATTTCTAATTTCTTATCATCTTGATTATTATAAAATCTATCCGGGTTAAAAGTTTCAGAATGGGGCCAATATTCAGGATCATTGTGTGCGGCCCAAACGTTTAGATGAATCAATGTACCAGAGTCAATTCTGCGTCCAGCTACTTCACAATTTTCCGAAATCTCACGACTTATAAAATTTGTTAACGGCATCAGTCGACCAGCTTCTTTAATAATAGCTTCACAATATTTTAATTTTGAAAGATCTTCGCGTGATATTTCATATTTATCAAAAGAATTCGGATAAATAGAATCAATTTCTGCAAGCATTCTTTGTTTAACATGTGGGTGTTTACAAACCAGGTAGGTTATACTGCAGAACAAATTGGCTGTCTAAAATATAAGCAAGTAAATGATGAGTAAATTACAAGCGGAAATAGTTATAAAAATAAATATCAATACTGACAGTGTCAGTTCCACCTGAGAAAGCATCAAACAAATTACCCCTGATCTGTTCGTCTGTCATAGGTTCAGATGTTGTATCGTCTTTTGGACTTATATTTGAAGTATCTTTTTCAGTGTTTGCGATGATTAAGGAAGTGAGCATATCTGTTTTCATTTCTTCACCAACATGCATTTTTTCAATCTTTTTTCTTCTTTTTTTAATCATAATATCTAATTTTCTAAATATATAATCGCGGGATTTCAATAAAGAAGTTGACTTCTTTCTGATTATTGGAATGTACCGCCTAAGGAATTTGTCAAAAAACATGAATATTAAAAGTCCTTCAATGAGTTTTACGATTTCATTGACAAAATTATTCCCATCTTCTATCAATCCATCAGGATGTTCAGACTTGATACTACTTTGTGTGTTATAATAAGAAGCAAGTGAATATGTGCGTTCTCCAGTAATTAGTATTGAAACTATATCATTCGCAAATCCATGAAACCAAGCAGCAAAGTTTACTTCTAAAGTCCAATCATTATTATTATTATTCGAAGGATTTTGTTTTCCAATGGATTGCCAGTATTCGCTCAATTCTTCAAATAATTGAATTGTAGCCTTTGTGGAGGTTTCTATAAATTTAGGTAACAATATAGACTGAGTAAAAAATTGTCTATTGTAACTCCAACTCTTATAATCATTATTAAAGGCGATCCCACGTCCATGAAGCCCAAGCTCATCCATGCCCTGCGCATACGGAAGCCTTGGTGAAAATTTCTTTAGAGATAAAATTTTTTCAAAATAGTTGGGCCGTGAGAGAATTATACATCTTTGCCCACAAATATTTACTTCACAGATATCTCCATATTTCTTTCGACATTCTTTATAGAATATTTTGATATCAATTCCGAGGTTATGGAGGTTTCCAATTAATGGCAAAGGCAACGGACCAGGGCACGGGTTGGGACGAGTTAAGTATTTATAATAATAGTTAAAGACATAAATCACAGAGAATAGTATTAGATAATCTTTGAAGCTAAGTACTTCAAAAATCTTAATAATTTTTTGAATAAACATTATATTTGAGTTATTTATGATATAAATGGAACAGAATTTAGGTGGACAAAAAATCTTAGATTAGTATATATAGATATTTAAATAAACTCCCAAAAATGTTTAATTTTACTAAAAAATCCAAATTCATTTAAATACCGTCCCACTTACAACATATATATTTAAAAGGCTATATATGTTAGGTAAATGAAGAATTAATACAGAACAGCTCGACAAACAGATTATTATCGGAACATTTTCGAAGTATTTGTGGACGTACACAAAAACCAGAGGTCACTATTAAATTATCCGTAATGTCCTTCGGATAAAAATATATACCAGTACATAGTAATGTTTAATACTAAAAATCTCTATAGAGTAACACAAAAATAGAGCAATGGAAATGGTTCAAAGTGAGCATCCAAATGCAAAATATGCATCATTTACAATATCTTATTGCAAAAACATATATGAATTTTTAAACGTTAATCACTAACATTTTCATATTACAAAATTAATTAGGTTATAAACTCCGTGAATATGCGAAAAAAAAAAGGAATATAAAACACGGATCGATTTATTTCTATGGAGTAGGTGTACACCAAATATAAATTGTATTGCCCAATTGGTTGTGTTGGATTTTTATTTAAAGACATACAGTATATTGCATATTTAGATCAGCGCAGTGTTTAAAATTGGCATGCACAAGATGCACATGTGCACGAGTTTTTTATGAATTTTTAAAAAAATTTATTAAGTGTGCACATAAAATTTTTGAAAAAAGATGTACAAAATACATTTGTGCACGTAATTTTACTTTGAATTTTAGCACTGGATCAGCGTAAATAAATTAGTGTCGCCAAAGAAAAAGGTGCAATTCTAAAAATGGACTATTATGAAATTCATAATAAATCTTTTTTGGGACAGTCGATGTTACACAATTGATCTTTCACCTGCATTGCACGCATGTGGTAATTTATTAGTCGGATGCACCTGGCCATTAGCGCCAGATATTAAACATTATTTAGTGATTTTATTGAGAACGCGCAGTATACATCAGTGCAATTGATGTACAGACTGAGACGGGACAAATTCCCGGAAATAACAATCACGATTGTGCCGGGTATCACCGTCCTCAGCTGAATTCGAGACGTGTAGCAACAGTCGGTGGTTTCCCACACAGCATAACGCAGGCCAACTTTGATATTAAGTTTTTGAAAGATATCACAAACGGCAGGATTCTGCATGGGTGGGAGGGTTTGGGTGCGATTTTTTGCTCCGTATTTGCGCGAAGCCATCGTCACATTCTGTGTGTTGTCTATTTTTATACTCGATCTGTCAATGAGCTCACTTGTTAGTACATACGCGCAATATTCATAGAATTCCCAAAACAGGCATCTGATTAAATTTATACTCATCTGAATTCATATGCTTTATGAGCACAATTATCTTCTCGATTCGGTTAAAATCGAAATACTGGTTTCGGCTGGTACCTCAGTCTGCGCCATTTAGCGAGGCCATGACCGGTGTGTCCCTGCTTAGGGTTAATTTTACTGAAATACCATTTCACAGAAGTCATAATACTGACATCCTATTTTACTAATAAGACTTAATTACGAAAGTCTCATTTTACCGAAATATCATTTAATTGATAATAAATTTTACTGATAAGTCACTTATCTGCAATTTTCATCTCACCGAATATTAAAAGGATGAATGTCTATTTTACTGACATGCCATTTATCCGAATTGTACATTTTTCCGACATTCTATTTCTTTGAAAACATATTATTGAAAGTTCTTTTACTGAAGGATGTCTTACCGAATTTACAGCTATTTTTATAAATTTTGAGTCACCTGATAACCCGAAAGAAGGTATAAACTAATTTGCCGACAACCAGCCATTTCACCGAAAAAGTTAGCCTGATTTAAGTTGAGTTGGCCTGATTTATGCAATTTTGTTCAATCGAGAAGACATCTTGTTGAGAAATTTCTTTTTGAGGAATATCTTTTCGGGGAAATATATCAAAATATTTGTTGGTGAAAAGGCTTCAGAAAAAATTTTTATCTAGAGAACGGGAGTCCGGATAAAGGGTTTTGTCAGTGAAAAAGTCTGTCGAATAAAATTTTTCAGAAATTCGTTGCCGGGGAATTGGTTGTGGCGGAAAAGAAAAAATTCGGTAAAAAATTTCTATCAGTAAAATATACTGTCAGAAATATGTCTTATCGGGAAAAAGAGATATCGGAATTCGTGAAGGTAGGTTTCGGGAAAGTGAGAATCAACGTTGCGAACAGTATTATATTTTTTTTGTGCACAAAAAAATTTTCTATGTGCGGAGCGCACATGCGCACATCGAACTTTATTCACTGACTGCGTGGTGATCGGCAAAATACGCATCTTGCCCATCTATAATTATGTCGCTTACCACCACCCCCTTTGCTATGATTTAATAATTAAATTTAAAAGAACCATTTTAAATGGGAATTTTCCATTATAATAATAACCAAATAATATATTACCAAGTGATGTACAAATTAATGCTACATTTTTCTTATTAAAAGATTATTTATGGTTTAGGGCAAATTATTCGAAATTACGCATTTTAAATTGTTCTAATCGAAGATTAATCTCATGTCATCAAGTGAAATTTTGGGTTACGGGTTAACTTCCCGAAATCAATTTTACTGAAATACTATTAATAATACTGACATCCCATTTTACTAACAAGACATAATTCTGAAAGTCTCATTTTACCGAAATATCATTTAATTGACAATAAATTTTACTGATAAGTCATTTATCTGCAATTTCCATTTCATCTAATATTAAAAAGATGAATATCTATTTTACTGACATGTCATTTTTCCGAATGGTACATTTTTCTGACATTCTATTTCTTCGAAAATATATTACTGAAAGCTCTTTTACCGATGGATGTTTTACCGAATTTACAGCTATTTTTATAAATTCTGGGTCAACTTATAACCCGAAAAAAGGTATAAACTAATTTGCCAACAATCATTTCGTTGATAGCCATTTCACCGACAAAGTTAACTTGGTTTATGTTGAGTTGGCCCGATTTACGCAATTTTGTTCAATCGAGAAGATACCTTGTTGGGAAATTTCTTTTTGAGAAATATCCTTTCGGGAAAACATCTTTTCGGAGAAAACATCCTTTCGAGGAAATATATCAAAATACAGTATATCAAATATTTTGTCAGTGAAAAGGCTTCGGAAAAAATTTTTGTCAGGGGAACAGGGGTTCGGGGAAAGAGTTTTGTCGGTAAAAAAGTCTGTCGAATAAAAAATTTTCAGAAATTCAGGTTGTCGGGGAATTGGTTGTGCCGGGAAAAAAAATTCGGTAAAAAATTTCTATCAGTGAAATATATTGTCAGAAATATGTCTTGTCGGGAAAAAGGGATATCGGAATTATGGAATCGGGGAAATGGTATTTCGGGAAGGTAGGTTTCGGGAAAGTGAGAATTAACGAAGCTATCATCATTCCAATATGCATTGAACGCCTATCTGAACCCATTTATAGCTTAAAGATCTCCTATTTAGCTAATATCTGTTTCAAATCTGGTTCATATAGAGATTACGTGATGCCTTCATTCGACTGGTGAGTATTTAATGGGACTTTAATACCAAATCATAAAATAAAGGTTTTACAATGTCAATTAACAAATTTACTATCGAGAAATTTAGTAAGCTTTTCGAATGCATTGTGAAATAAGAATGAATATTTTTATAACTCGATCATTTTTAAAAATTTATCGATCTGACGAATAAGAATCTCAATTTCATTTACTTTTTTATTTTAAATCCACCTAGTAAGTGGAATTTGAAATTTCTAAATAACAAAGTTGTCTTGGAATACCATTGCAATACGAGTTTATTTGGAATCCACATAATTCGATTTCTACGTACTGCACATTAAAAATTTGCCTCTGATGAAAATTTTAATTTTGAGCTTTAAGGACCGAAAGACGGACTAACCGGTATTACGCTTGGGATTGGGAGAGCAATTGTATGAGACAGATTAGCTTCGGCATAGCACAAGTTATACGGGATGAATGTTTATTAAAAGATTCGGATTTAATGGTAGTTATTAAGGAAAATAGTTTAGTTTATAGATAATGGTTATTATGCAACAAGTAGTGCGTGATATTCTCTTTATTAGTCTGAGCATCATATTTATACAGTTAAGCTTTGGTGAGGTTTTGAACGTCTTAAACCCTTAACGAGGGTCATTATAATAAATGTAATCATGGATCTCATCTATTTATGAAAAATGAGTTATCAATAAAGTCGAGACAAAGTTTAGCGTAGCATCGGACTAATAAACACTATAAAATCGGTCTAAAGGACCGATCCATCTCTAGGCCCACCCATGGTTTTGGTACCGAATTTTAGACACTGGTACGTACATAAGCATATACTGTATTAGATATCATTAGTTGTTAGTAAAAAAAGTTCCGATTACATGCATATTCATTAAAGAGTTTTATATGTTTTATAAAATAGTTTTATAAAAATTTATTTATGTGAATAAATTTTCCCAATTCTGATATAAAATTTATAAGACAAAAATAGATAAAAAAATGTGAGTTAATGCTAAATATAAATATATATAGATTAATTTAAGCATAGGTTTTTTTACAAGCATCACGATTTCTTAAATTAGTAATCCATCTTTTAACATTAGGTCTTTTCTCAAATATATCAGAATATGCTGTGGCAGCGTAGATACCCTGCGCACGCACAGTATGAAGATGATCAGCAAAAGAATATTCTCCACTTAAATAATCTTTTCCTTCCAAAACCTTCTCATAAATATCTAAAACCTTTTCAATTTCTTCAAGTCCTTGCTTAACAACTGCTTCATCCACAGGTCTACCATTCCTTTTATTAAATACTTCTTGATATAAAATTTTTGAAAGTGGTGGATCATAATATGATATTTCGTAAGAGATGTATTGTTCGACTATACTGGCTTTGTTAAGATCGTCAGGGATTAAGACAATATTTGCGTCTTTCTGATATTTAGAAATTAAATATCGACAAATTGCACGAGATTCATGAATTACAAAATCATCATCACAAAGGACTGGAACTTTCCCACTATAATTAATGAATTAATTTTTTTTATTTTTATTTTTATTTAATATTTATTTAAACCAAAGAAATAAATAGATTATATTTACAAAGGGTGCTTATTTGCAAGAAAATCCTCAGTTTTGATGGTTTTAATATCAGTAACAGGCTCGAGTTCGAAAGGAAGACCCAATTCATTAAGAGTTAAAACAACTCTGAGAGTATTTGGCGATTGAGGGAAGCCAATGAGTTTAATAGCCATGTTTTATACTAAATAAGATTGGAAGATTACTTTCATCTCAAAGAAAGCGAAATGGACGTCTATTTAAGTGTTTTTTGACGCACGTACGTACGTAAGTATATTGTTTCCAAACTTTTCCATTCGATTAGTAATCAGTAGAAATAGCATGATATGCATGATACGAGAACTTTATTGTTACAGTTAGACATTGTACTAATGCTAACATAAATCATGTTAAAGTTTTGTTTTGAACAGCACGTAAGACCGGAAAGGAAATTAACCGATGCCGAATTAATATACTGTATTACCATTTTTAAACCATGCAAATTTTAGCGTTATCCGAATTTGAAAATTTATCGATACGGTGTTACTCAAAATTTTTCTTGTCACGTTATCAGATCGGTTTCTAGATTGTTCTGATCGTCCTCATGCGATCACGCTGTAATCGACGTTTGACCATTTCCCTTCGTACCACCTATTTTATTTCTATTTTATATTTATAGATTATCATTTCTTTATTTATACTTTCTATACATGTCATATATTATTTATACTATAACAAGATAAAAGACGCGTGTTCCCCAAACGTTTGATAATGACCGTACGAATACTATTGTCATCTTGACACAAGACAATTCAGCCTTTTTCCTCATTATTCAATTGTTGCATTACCATCGGAAGAGATTCTAAAATTAGACAAGGAATCAGAGTCTAATGGCATTAACAAGGGCAATCAAAAAGCATTTATTCGCTATAAAAACTGCCTGCTTGTCCTTTAAAAGGATTATTATGAACTTTTATAATGAAGTGTATTGAGGAAGATGCATTAAAGGTTTCGGGGATGAGTCTTAAAATAGTATAAAGAAATTTCATTGGTGTTAGAAGAAAAGAGTCTTTGTACTCTTGTATTGTTTGGCAGAAGAGAATTGTACTATAAATTGATTATTGTAATTAATTATATAAAGCAATTATGTATTTAAAGGTCTACTTTTGACCTCAATAAAGTTTCTTCAGACTTTAATCTGTTTAAATAAAAACTCAAACACTTATAAGTTAGTAGGCAATTCAAAGCTGAAGGCAACTTATAAATTCTTTTGTATAATCAGATTCTCATGCTTCTTGTTAGCATTAAGTTAATGCTCATTGTTATTTTACTAGTACATTGTTATCTTGATACATTTTTAATTATTTAAGACTTATATATTGTTTATTATTGCATTGTTGAAATTACTATTTAAATCCCTATTACTGTTTGCCAAATTCCTTAAACATCCTTAATCTTATCTCACATCATTACTCCAAAACATCTCTAATTAGATTCAACTATACTAGCTTGATATCCTTTAATATATACATATTTCTGACTTGTATTGTTTACTGTTCTGTTCTAAACCAGCATATTTACTATTTCCCGCTCACCTGCTAATATTAACAAGTAGTGCAAGTTGTTTGGATTTGAATAATGTATTTCAGATCCACTGTATGAATAATTTAAACAATATTTTAGAAACAATGATGAACACAATCAACAACACTATATCTTTAGCAAAGATTTCCAAGCGAACTATTATCTTATAGAATATTACTCTGATGATTCTTGTATTATTTGCTTTAATCACCAAAATGGTTAATCAATTCAGTTTATCAACTTCTAGAAGTAGTTTAGTTTGGCACAACCAGTTACTTCATATTCACAGATTTCTTTAATCTGTTTTGACATCTTTCTTGATTTTCTAATTAAAAAATTTTCAAAAGCTTTACTAAGAAAGTTTTTCTTCAGTTTTTATTATTATGAACAATCTAACACTTATTTGACTCTGTTAAACAAGTTTTTTACCCTTTATCAAAAAACTAATAGGTTTTTAAAAGACCCTTTTGAAGATGCTTATAACTTTAGTGAAACTTTAGAAGATGACACTATATATGTTTTCAAAATTCTTGATGATATAGCTTAAAGAAACAACAACAACCCTCCCAATCCCAACAACTAGCCTAACCCTATGGTCAACCTTGCTTAGCAAATTAGAGTACTAGTTACTCAGATATAGCAAGTTTCTCCTCCACAAATCAACATCACATCTTCTCAAGTTAGCATTTCCCAAATAAACCTCCCATACAAAATCGAGAGCTAAATCTAATTTCTTACTCTAAGTTTTTAGGTGAAGAGTAAAACCCCATCATTTGATTGGAGAATGTAAAAAAGGCATTTGAGGCCAATCAAGTTCAAGACAATTATAAAATCTTGGTTGTTGTCCCCAAGCTCAAGTGTGCTGCCACTATGTAGTGGATTAGTATTAGAAATCAACTATAGCTAGTTGATCGATAAGATAATAATCAAAATCAGGGCTAAAGCTTTAAGTCTATATTTTAAAACCCCTGTATTAGAAAATAAATAGTTTGCACAACTAACTTAGTATAAACAACTCTTTATTGAAGATGTAAAGATCTGTCACATGGCTATTGAAGAACTTCTGAGAAGAGTAAAAGCTAGTGAACATCATTACCCAGATATTGCTAAGGCTCAAATATTTATCAGTGGCTTGAGACCTGATCTAGCAGTCTTTGTAGCCTTTTTTTTGCTCAGAATCTTGTCTGCTACTCTGGAAAGAGCAAGGCTTTTAAAAATGCTTTTAAGCAAAACTTGGCCCATTTTAATGCCTCTTTTATCACTTCTTTTTATTCTTCCCAGTATGTATCCTCCAAATACCACATTCTGGGCTAAATTCGACAGAGAAAGCAATTATAAAATTGACAGAAGTAGTCAACAGCATGATGAACCAATTGAAGGAAGCCAGAGAACTATCTAGAAGAAACTAGAATAATTAAAACAATAGACTACAGGGCCCTTGTTCTTGTTGTAAACAAAATGGATATTTTACTAGGAATTGCCCCAACCCTCTTAAAAGGGACAACAGAAGAGACACTGTCCAGGAAACAACCCCAAACCAAAACAATAATTGTCAACCCAACCAGATCAACAATAATCTCTAAAATGCCAAAGCCCAAGAGGCCATGCAGCCTTTGTTGAATTTGCTTAATCCAACTCTACTAAAAAATAAGGCTTAGAGGCTTAAAACTTTTTAAATATTCATAAGAAAGCTTCTCTATATAGGATCAATATAGGACTAGAGCAACTCATCCTACTGACTAGGCTTAAGCAGCAGCATACATGAAAAGAGCTTACCCAAAAAAACTTTCTTTCTTAAGTAGCTGGGTCTAGAGTTGACATTAAAAAGTCAGATGAAGCTGTTAAAGGAAAAAAAATTGAGGCTAAGCTCTCAGTTATCTGAAGAAGAAAGACTGAAAATGAGCATCCTCAGATTTTCTTTTCTCATTTTCTTCTATTTGATTGTTGCTAATATGAGAAAAACACCTGTCAACACTACTGTTAGACAATTATTAAAGGCTGTCCCCTCTATAAGGACAGAGTTATCAAAAAGCCTTCAAAAGAAAAAATTGGCTATGAAAAAAAGTTATGCTTTTGGCAATCTACAACTAACCAACAAAGCTTCTGCTCTATACTATAATGCTTTTGTTAATAGAATAGTTATTCCATTAATAGTTGACAGTGGCTCTTGAAAAGCATTGTCACTATCTCCTTTCTCCAAAAAATAGATATAAAGGTCAAGAGACTATTTACTATTAATATGATTAATATACATGGCCAAAGCTATAGAGCTATTGAAGAAATTTCTGATTCTCATTTAAGGTAGAAGGAATAAAAGTTTCTATCGATGTGATAGTTACTAATGTTACTTTATACAAGACCATCATAGGAAATGATTAGCTCTACAAGTTAAATGCTAAAATTGATTATACTGATAAAGCTATGAGTTTTATATGAAAAAATAAACAAGTCATTATTCTTATAGAATTTTGTAAGCTCAAGCATAGCCCCCTTCAAAAAAGTTGTACTTCTAGAATTACTAAGCTATAAGAAGCCTCAGAATCCAAGGAAGAGGAGAATAAGTGTAAATATAAAGAAGAAGACTTGGAAGACCAAATCTTCAATTATTTCAAAAAAGATAAATCTTTAACCTTGGCCCTATCCTTATTTCTCAAACTAGGTTGAGTCTGATTTTGTCTCTCTAGAGAATTGGGGGTCTTCCTAATTTTACCTACCACAACTCTAATCAAAACATTGATGACTTCGACTATAATACTCTACACCCTGAGCGAGATGCCCACAAGGCTTGGTAGAACTTAAATAATTACAATGATTACCAAAAGGACTTCTCTAATATTGACAATCATGACTCAGAGAAAGATTATAATTTTTCTTTGAGAATGCTAAGAAACTCACTTTTGAGTTAGACATTGGTCCACTTGACTCAGAAGACAACAATCAATTAAACTAATTGTTGTCAGAATATGATAATACTTTTGCCTAGACTTCACAAGACTTAGGGTATATCTATTTAGTTACTTACAAAATTTATAACAGTGATGCCACTCCTATAAGACAAAAGCTCTACTGTATCTCTTCTAGAGAGATGAAGTTTCTTGAAGAAGAAATTGGTTGCACACTAAAAGAAGATGTTATACAACTTTCTGATAGTCTATTGGCCCCCCTATTATCTTGGTTAAACAAAAGTATCAACTATC
>CAJVPU010001573.1:0-12551 GCA_910591775.1 Dentiscutata heterogama | reverse complement strand
GAACACGTACTTACGTACGCACGTACGACGAACAGTACCAGGTAAGTATGTAGAGTACGTGTAAGAAATTTTTCATTAAATAAAATAAAATGGTAAATAATTCAGGAATAACCAAGGGGCAAAATATTCACACGTAAGAAACAAGTTCAGGGTTTAAAAAGAATGAGTCATTCTTTAAGAGAAAAAACAACGATAATTACCAAAAAAATTTAAAGTTGCAGATCATCTACAATAAGAATTCGAAATCTGTACATAATAGTACAATACTTAAAATGTTTTGGATACGCAAACAGAAAAAAAAAAAATTTAAGAAATTATTGGTGATAATTATCCTTACTACGTAACATAATCTCGATTTATCGGAGACACGGAGTTTAACGTTAAATTCTTTTGCAACAATAAATCACACAAACGCCGTATATTACCTAATAAGACTGGTAATACTAATATGTCATCACATTAATTTACGCCGAGTGAATCAATTTTTTTTCTTTTTATTCAAAGGGAGAATACATTCCTATTACATTCTTTTTTCGAAGCGTAATCATAATATTAAAATCTAAAAAAATTTAGAACCATATTGATAACCTAAGCATTCATTAAAAATGATGCAATACTTTCTATTAAATGTAGGGTCCATTTTTATCAATATGATTTTAGTGAAATCATTTCTTAATATGGTATGGCTTAATTTCTTTGTTTCTTTGAAAACTATTTCCTATTATTAAATATTGTTAGTGACATAGAAATGATACAAATACCCGACGGGGGGATGAGAAAAAAAAAATTCTATCGGATTTTGCGTTAGAGCCAGAATTTTTTCACATTTAAAATTTATATTATCAATAGTCAGGCGTTAACGCATGCTTCTACATTATTGTTACCTAACTAAAACGGAAAAAATGCGAGATGATGATACTGTGGTATCATTACTTAAAAGCACCAATCCCATTCATTCCGAACAGTTGTTTCAATTGATGAAATGGGAAATATTTATAGATTGTGATTTTTAAATTATCACATGGGAGTTTACAATCTTTGTTTTAAAAAAAAGAGATTTTTTCTTTATACCGGTAGTTGTTATTGTAGCGATTGCTCCCAATGATATAAAACTAAAAAAGAAACCTAAAATAGAAAAAAAACAAAATCCCTTTAGTTTATTAGGCAATTTTGTCTAACAAAGCCACATTTTTAAAAAGTTTTGTGGTGTACAAATGTTTCTCAAAATCCGGTGACCATAGATCCAACACGTATGTATGGTTCACGTAAAAATGAGCTTTACTCCTTAACGTTAATTTAAAAAAGTGTGGTGATCGTCTTGAAAACTTCCGATACGTGTATAGCAGATAATATATACTGTAAGCGTGAATAAATAATTTTAACATAATCATTTGATTTTTTTTGTTATTGTTTATGAGTCGCGAAAGATCAACAAACTCCGTTGTACAGTCAATTGACATAGCCAAATTACATAGCCGAATTGTGTGGCATCTCGACCTTCCATACTCTAAAATAACAAATATTAACGTTAATATCTAAGCCAGCTAATTAATTGTTAACTGTTAACCTACTTATCAGTTATCAGTTATCTGTTATGATATGTATCGTATTTACGTTACCAGTTACGTTACGTTACGTTACGTTACGTTACGTGATGTAACTTTGTTAATTATTTACCACTTTTCAGCATTTCCGCTTTTCAGGTCGTCACAGCATTATATCATTAGTATTGTACATTTCCATCCAGAATAAGTGCTCTTTGACAATTTACAACTTATCCGATGCAGGATGCATGCATTGACATGTGTTAATCGAATGATTTTTGATAATAGTAGTATTTGAAATTTGAGCGAAATTCAAGAAATTCATTTAAATGTTCTGCAACCAGGTTACGCGTAGACACCCAATATTATTATACTCTCTTGTTAAGGAACTAACTGTATATGTGCGTGCATAAATTTTTTTGTATTTAATCAGTTTAGGCTACATGATGTTTCAAAATTTCACGTTTCTTTCACATTTCTTTCACATTTATTTCACATTTCTTATGGTTTTAAAGAAAAAAATAGATCGATATAACATTTTTATTTTTGATCATCAAAAAGAAATTCCTAATTACTCTAACCACTCGGAACAGTAATCGATTTGTGTGATATCATTTATCACGTGATTGTCCATTGTTAAAATATCCGGCTAGAGTTTCACCAAAGATAGTTATACCAAGTATCATGAGATACATCATCAATCAAAGTCTTTTTTAACTAAACCTTTTTTAGTATGGATAGTTTGGTCACGGTTCTTTAAGACATTACTGCATTAGATCTGACTGATTGATCGTTGATAACTCTTCCAAATCTAAATTTGATTCATGACTTTATAAATCTTGGTTAAATAAATTACGCGAGCGATCTCTTCTTTTTCATGATCCAGTAATCCTAGAGATTTAACGTATGCTATTTTTAAAAATTCCTAGAAAAATAATATTTTAAGTTTAGCTCCTAAATAAAGTTTACATGCGCTTAATATGATTTATTATCATAAAAGTAGTTTATCGTCGCCGTTATAAATGATCATTAATAATTTACGAAGGTTATAAAATTATATCACTTGTTAAAAAAAATCATATTCCATAACTTTATTAAAAACTTATTCCTTTTTACGTAAGTGCGTAATCTTTTTTAAAATATTTACAAAAAAATTTTTAATGACCAGATTAACAATTTTACGTATAAAAAAAGAAAGTGAAATAATAATAACAATAATAGTAAGATGTCCATTGTTATCTAGCGAGAAAAAGTTTCCCAAAATAACCCTTATAATGAACCCCACATATATACATATTATTAGTTGAAAATAGTTAAAAGT
Source organism: Dentiscutata heterogama (assembly GCA_910591775.1). Classification (NCBI taxonomy): domain Eukaryota; kingdom Fungi; phylum Glomeromycota; class Glomeromycetes; order Diversisporales; family Gigasporaceae; genus Dentiscutata; species Dentiscutata heterogama. Next base: position 9,686 of record CAJVPU010001573.1, on the reverse strand, counting down.
TTCTATAGATATTTCCATAATCATCAGAAATATCTAATGAATGCATCATTTATCGTTATGTTGTGATTATTGCTATTATACAGTTACTTTTAATGACTATTATTATTATTATTACTATTATTATTATTCAGCTCATCAAGTTCATCAAGTTCATCAAGTTCATCAAGTTCATCGTTAGCTTTCTTTTTTTTTTCGTTAACGAATTCTAGAGATTAAGAAAAAGTAAAATCTATTTACGAACAACATACACCTTTAACCCCATCTATCGTTACTCCTGATGTAAACATGTCATTAGGATAATAACACCATACATCAGTTCGTCCGCTTTCTGTGATAATTCCACTATAACCACCAAAAAATTTTGATGGTAAGAAAGAAATCAAATTTCCGATGGATGTATTTCTTGATGAGTTGTGTTTTTTATTTGAATGATGTGGAATTTCCAATACTGGATCATAGAGATCATCTTTAAGTATTTGAATATCTAATTCTGTGCGAGCTTTTTTATCTTGCTCTAAATGACCTCTGTGTTCTCGATAAATATTGATAGGTGCCCCAAGTCCTTCTTCTTCATCTTCTGTTCGACTATTATTTAATAAGCGACTATTTTTTCGTTTGTGTCTAATCATTGGTGTAATTTCGTTATTTATTAATTTGATGTTGGTTTGTGTGTGTGAATTTTCTCTGGTTTCGTCTTTGACGTATCCTCTACATACGTACATAATAGTTTTTTTTAGTAAATTTTAAATATAATAAATTACATATAATAAATTACATATAATAAATTACGTATAATAAATTACATATAATAAACTACATATAATAAAAATGATATCGTTATTTTTATATACTTACGAAGTAATATGTGATTCATTCATATAATCTTCTGTGACCTTGTATTTTTTTTGCGTAATAGTAGTTCCGCTCGAAACTTTAGCTTGAGAATTTATGTTTGATAAAATCATTTCAAAAAAAATTCTAATAATGCCGTATGTTAATTTGAGTTTTCTTTAGACTTAAATTGCGATTCGTTATTATTATTTTTATTTGAATTTTTTTTTTCTTTTTTTTTTTTTTTTTTTTTTTATAGAAGATATACGTAAAAAATAGTAAGTTTTTTATATTTTTATATATTTTATTATTTTTATTTTTATTTTTATACGTATGTAGTTTTTTTTTGCTTACAAAACAAAAAAAAAATTTGATAGGGATGTACCAAAGGATGTATGATATTTATACTTTCTTTTTTTCCTACGCCTGGCTGTGCATTAACGGTTCTGTTCATTTGTAAGTACAGCACATACTGTATTTACAGTACGTACAGTACGTACATATAGTCACACTTAATTGAAAAATAATGTATTACTTCAAAATAAAAGTGATAGGTGATAATTTTATGCTAGAACCCATGAAAGAACATCACTTAATTGGTCATAAATTTTTAACTTTATTATTATAATCGCCTTTTTTTGTGTTGTAATTAAAACTCCTACCATACTGCTATATATCATATATCGTGTATATCGAACCAGAAAAGATCAGATGGTCGTGAACTTTCAAAAAAAAAAGGAAACTGATATCCATTATATCCAAGTACAGTACGATATATAAACATAATTAGATAAAATAAAATAAAATAAAAAAGCGGCGGGTTACTAGATTATTGTCGTATATGCACGTTTTGCACGGGGATTTCTAAATTTAAGGTCAGGGACTTGTATAACGTAATACAACTACTATGCTTAGCCATTCCCGCTTTTCACAGGCTGACAATGAAAAAAAAACTTATCAACCAGATTTGATTCATATATTAAATGCATAATTTTTTATTTGGACTTAATGCGCCACATTTTATAACGCATAAAAAAAGAAATTAAAATCGAAATCTTTTATGCGCAAAGAAGCATATTTAATTATTCATGACCAATATAATTTTGCATTTCTTTTCATATGAATAATAAAAAAAAAATTCCCTATTATCATTATTTCGATGATTTAAGAAAAATTGCCTATCCTAATGTATTATCCTGCCTTTTTATTCCTTTCCGATTTTCGATCATCTTTCTTGGCATGAATATATGTATACTAGATTATGAATTTATAAATTTTATGTATAAATATTAAATTTAAATTTAAAACCTCTAAATATTTATAACTTTATAATTTATCTACGTAAAACATTAATTAACTATATTTATAATTTATTTCTAAAACGTTCTCCTTTAACTTTTTGTTTCAACAATCTTAATTGGTCGTTTTGAAAATGCAATTTATTCTTAATATTTTGTGTTTTTCTAAATTCTGGTTATTTTTAGTAATAAAATTTTAACTAGCAGCTTAGAAATCAATCTTGACTAATAAAAGATAATTTTTTTCTCTTCTTTAATTCCGATACGATAATTCCGATTGTTTTAAATCTAAATCATGATTCTAAGATTTCTTTAATTCCGATTGTTTTCAATCTAAATCATGATTCTAAGATTTACATATCGATTCTAACATTTTCAATTGCATTTACAGTATTATCGTTATAAAAAAAAACTACCTATTAAATTATTGAAATTTATATACAAAAGATTAAATATAAATATTTATATAGTTCTTTTTTTCAAAATGAATACTTTCCAGTTCGTTCATAAAAATAATTACTGCGCATTAATATATGCTATTAACATATATGGATGAATATGCCGCATATTACCGAGTTAATTTAATTTTGACCATATGCGTACTAACTACTTTTAAATATATAATAGATATATGGTTAGCGTTAGTATGTATAAAAAAAAAAAAAATTCATTACAAATAACATAATGGCTGACGTATGAACGCCACTACCCAAATCTCATATGTCGGAAGATGACGTGAGAGGTAGCTATCTTTACCTTCTAAATGTCTACATCTATAGGTTATAATTTATTTTTTTGTCTCCCAGATTTATCACCAATCGCAATCAATAATTTAAAATTTTTAAATTCTTTATAAAAATAATGACGCGTATTATATAAATATTCACATCGCATATTTTTTATTACTAAAGAATATTATATGTACGTACTAAAATTTTCAATCATCAAGAGTATATTTTGTTAATATTTTATGTTATGCATCAAATTAGATTTAAAAACATAGTTACATCAAATTTGAGATGCGTAAGATCAATTTTAACTACTGTACTTTATTTCGAAAAATTTATATACGACTGAAGTAACAGGTAAATATCAAAATAATGGGTATATATCTACTATACATGCCGTAGAGATTGGTTTCGGCTGCGCCGAAAGTATTTAGGCATCGATTTTTTCGGAAAAAATAAAGCCGCAAGTCATAGTTTATTCCGAAACAAATGCCGAAATCCAAACCATATGTCATAATCTAAATTAATTGTCGCAATTTGTCTTATATAATAATTTATAAAATCGAATTATTTCAGTATTTAAATATACTTTTTTACTTTCAGCATTATAATAATTTACTTTATTACTTTCGGCATTATAATAAGAACTGAACTAGATGGTGCCCCATGCACTGTGTGTTCCTTACTATAAAAATTGCTAATATCTCAAGATTTTACTAGGGTAACCCTGTTGTGTAACTAATGAAAAATGTTCCTCTCGCAATTTTAGCCTAAAAAAACATTAATCCTAACCTTAACCCTAACCCTAATATTAGTTTTTATTTCTGTTCGCTATCAAAACTTAGGAGGGCACAAAGTGCATGGAGGCACCATTTAGATTTTATCTTATAATAATATAATTATACTTTATTACTTTCGCTATTATATAATGAGAATGCCTATTTCCACCATGGAAATTTACTATTTCCACCATTGGCCGTAATTTATCATAACAATGTTCGTCATGCAATATATAGCTAAAAGTCCTATAAAAAACATGGTAGAAATAGCAAATTTCCATGGTGGAAATAGGCGCTCCCTATATAATTTATACTTTATTACTTTCAGCACTATATCAACATTTATGATATTAATTATGACTTTAGGTATTGGTCATAAGTTGCAGCATTTTAAATTTAGATATTGCCACATGTCAAAATTCAGATAAAATCATGCCGTGATAATTTCTACAGTATGTATAGTATCTACACATTATTTAAATATACCTATATGTTATTTTGAGTTAAAAGTGTCAATTTCAAAATCTGGTTTAATGTATTATAAATTTGTTAATAACAGTTACATGATTTGTCACACAGATCATGTATATAAAATTTTAATTAGAAGTTAAATAATTGACACACCTAAATTTTATATGTAAAAATTTTTTTTGACTTATTTAACAAGAGTTTAATTTGAGGCTAAGTTTGTAAATTTGAGTCTGAGTTTGTAAACTCTCTAGCATTCAAAAACTTTTATAAAATTTTAAAGGTAGTTATATAATAAAATTAAAAGAATTGTGATCATGAAGTTAGCTAATTTTTTGACAATTTTTACTAGTTTGTTTTTTAGAACTATTAACTAAATTGATAAATCTAATTATCTATTTTGGTGAAATGATATGCATTACTTACTGTATAAACAAATAGTAAAAATTGTCAAAAAATTGGCTAATTTTATAGCTATAATTCTTCTTAATTTTATTATGTATTTCCTTTAAAATTTTATAAAAAGAATCTTTAAATACTAGAGAATTTACAAACTTAAACTTATAAATTAAACCAATAGTTTCTCTATGCTAAATAAGTCAAAAAAGCAAAATTTATCTAAATTTTGTCAACTCTACTATTCTGTACCATAGGTGTTAAATATTATAGATCTCTATTTCTTAAAAATATACTAAGTAAACAGGATTAGATATTCTAAGTAAAAATGTTTAGGACCTTAAAAACTTTATAAAAACTAAAATTAGAGCTCTATATCTAATATTATAAGTTTGGTTAACCAAATTTGTATATTTCTCAATCAAATTCATAATATTATATGAACTTCTATTTTGATTCATCTTTAATAACTTGCGATCTAGTAATCAAATAGTAGTAATTTAGTACTATACAAATCATTTCAATAAGACAATTCAAATGGTATTATAATTACTACTATCTGATTACTAGATCATAAGTTATCAAAGATAAATTAAAAAATATACAAATTTGGTTAACTAAATCTACATTATATTATATAAAAAAAAAATCTTTAAAATTACATTCTAACCCTAAAATATATTAACACTAATAACACAATGGGTATATTTTATATTATTTGAATTTAATATATAAAATTTAGATATATTAATTATTTAATATATAATTAAAAATTTTATATATAAAATTATATAACTAATAAATTGCATTAAGTATACATTATTTTGAGATATATGTAGTATTATTTTAAAATATCTATATTATTTTTAAAGTAGTATTTATTTATTTTGAAAATTTATAATACTATATAATTTAAATATTCTAATTATTTAATATTTAAATCTTGCTATTATATATATTTTATAATAATATTTATTTTCATACTTATATATTTAATTTTTCTTCAATAGTATTTGTTATAATATATTATTTATTTATTATTTCTCTAAACATATTAATTTTCTAATTTTCAAATATAAAATATATGTTTAATAACAACAAACAAACAAATAACAAAACAAACAAATATCTAAATACCAGTATTAGAAGAATATAAAAAAATTTTTTATCAAGAATAAAAACAAGAGATCTGTATTATACAATAAACAAAATTTAACTATTTTAAAAAAAATTAAAGAATAGCAAACTATCTAGATACAAATAATATTCACTTAATAGCTACTATATATTTGCAATATATTATATATTTATAACTAAGCTAAATACAAGAAAATAAAAAAGCTTGAAATAACTAAAAATGAAAAAATACTAATAGATAAGAATATAAATCTTTATAAGCTACAAAGCAATAGTAACAAAACCAAAATAGAAATATCTTCTACTAAAATAAGTTTAGTATAACTAATTAAAAAATTTGAACCATCTTTTTTAAAAATTAATTTAATATATATAAATAATTTAACTAATAAATACAATAGTAAGGCTAACTCAGAATTAACTTATATAGAAATTTCTCTTATATAAGAAATAATTTAATAAACAAAAACAACAACAATATAAAAATTGATAGTTCAAATTTATTATATAAAAAAAATTATATAAAAAAAAAAACAACACTACTAATTTGATCAATTATAAACAAAAAACAATTAAAATAATCTTACTAAATAATAAATATAGCATTTTAAATTATAGTTTTAAAGAACAAATTACTAAATCCTTTCCTGAGAATAGTAAAGCTAAAATAAGTAAAAACAACAAAAAATCTAAGCATTATAAGAATATTTACAACTTAATATGAGCTTCAGAAGACAATTTTATATTACAAAAACTTATATCATATTATTATTTCACACTATAAGACCTTCTGAGAAAAATAAGTACAGAAAAAATTAAAAAATATTTTAGCTATTTTAATACAACAATTCTTATATAGTAACAAAATTTCAAAATTAAGATAGCTTAGACTATAAACTTGATTTTTTGTTTCTCATAACCCGGCCAGATCATATTTTGAAAATTTTTTGAAAAAAATTTTTTATATATTTTAATAGCCAGGTGGAATTTCAAAAAAAATTTTTTTAATAATTTCATAAAATTTAAAATTTTTTATATATAAAATTTTTAAATAAAAGTCTAGGTGAGCGAGTCATTTTTTTTGTTTTATGTTATGAGAAACAAAAAATTAAGTTTATATGGCCTTATATTAAAATTATAACTAATATAAAAAATAAAACTTTACTAAAAAAAAATTTGTTAATATATTTAGACCAAGACAAAACTTATAGAATAACTTTAGAAAAATTTAACAATACTATACTAAAAAATAAAAATAAATACAAAAACATAATTTATAATATATTCAAAATAGTACTTGATAGCTTACTTCTATATTAATTAAAAAAATATAATATACAAACTATTTATATCTTAAACAATTATAATAGCAATTAAAGCAAAAGAGCTTATATTTATTTTAAATTACAATTTGATCTTTTTATAGTTATTTTCTATATAAACATATTTTCTTTATAAATATATTTTTTAAAAAACAAACTACTATTAAATATAATAAATTTAACCTTTATAACTGTCACACTTCTTTATAATTACACATTTTTGTATCTCAAGTATGTGATTATAGAGAGGTTTAATTATAATTGATAATTTAAATAAAATCAGTATAATTACTATATTAGAATAATAGTAAATTTTAGAGATAAATATAATATAAATTTTTATTATATGCTAAAATCTAAACAGAGTTAAAAGAAAAATATTTTTTTATTAATTAGTGATTTATGAGTTAACCAGAGAGTGATTATAGTAAAATGTAATACGAATCACTTATAGAAATTAAAGCTTTGTGAATGTGGCATGCACAAATCTAAAACTTTTTTTATACTAAGTTAACTACTCTTTTAACTTAAGAAATTTTTGTAGAGCCTGTTGAGATGTATTTAATAGTAGTTAAATTATCTAAATTAGATGTCAAGATATTTTTAAAAAACCTTTCTTTAACTATGTAAATTTTTTTAAAACAACACTACAGTATTGTTTTACCATATAATCGTGAAATAACGCACACAAGCGTTATTTCAAAATTTGTCTCCCTAAAAAAATACCATATTTTATTCGAAATAATGCACATGTGCATCTCGTAATAATACGCACCCATGTAGATCACGGGACAAATCAATTTAATATAAAAGGAATTATCAATACATATTCAATTTTAGACTCTTTTAAATTTTTTTTTCTTTTAAATATTTTCATTTTACAAGATTTAAATATTACCATATGCAAGACCTTCTCAAATAGTAGACCTCCAAGTACTAGACATGTGTGCAAATCACAAGATTTTTTAATTAAATACAGATCTTTTCAAAATTCTAGCTTGTCTGTTATAAATGCAAAGTGTGCATATTTCAAATTTTATATTATATTTCAATTACATACTATACCCGGGCCTACTAATAGGTCTTGAAATTGGTAAAATGCAAGAGACCTGGATCTTTTATATTGCAATTTATATTAAGAGCTTATCTATTTTGTTTTTAGAATTATGATATTAATGATTTTTTTTTTGGTCGACCAAAATTGGTAGGAATAAGTTGGATACATTATTAGTAACCAACACAAAAGATTTATTTTGTATAATTCAGTATAAGTTGTTTAATTGTACAAAAGTGAAGATAAGTTTGTATATAATTTTTTTTTTTTTTTTTATCTTTTTGCTTATTATTCAGTTAACTAAATTTTGAACTATATACACTTCTAAGTTGCTTTCTCAAAGTTTTATGATTATAAATTTCACCATTGACAAAGAGAATTCTGGTTTCAATAAATCTATTATTGGTAAATAATTGAAAGTCATCAACTAAAATTAGGTAAATATCTGCAAAAATATTTAGTAAAATAAAAATCAAAAAATAGATTTACTGGTACTTACCAATATCAATTTATATTTCTTCATCGGTATCCATTAAATCCACAACCTCTACTTTATTATATGTCATATTTTCATCAAAATCTATCTTATCTCTTGAATATATATTTTTACCTTCTTCGACTTTATCATCTTTGCTTTCACCTTTACTTTCATTACCTTTATCTTTATCACCTTTACCTTCATCTTCATTACCATCACCTTCACCTTTACCTTCACCTTCATCTTCATTACTATCACCTTCATCCTCTTCGTCTTCTTCATTCAACAATTCGTTTATATCATCTACATTATTTTTAACTATAGCCTGAAGACAGGTTGATATTTTATCATCCTTACTTCCATCGAGGTTAAATACAAGTCCAGCTGCTTCGAATGATTTGACCAAAATATCTTTACTAATTTCTTTTCAAGTATCAGATACCCATTTGCAAATAAGCTCATATGAGGCTTTTTTGTAAGATTCTTTTGCCATGAATTCTTTCTTTCCTTCATCAATCTATTGATCTCACCTTTTTCTTATTCCACTTTTAAAGGATTTGTTTACTGAAACATCTGGTGGTTGCAAAATGCAGGTTGTTTCTCCAGGTATTTCCAGGACATCCAAGCCTTCTGCATTTAATGCTTTAACTACATTATCACATATATGGCTATGATAACCATCAACAAAAATTATACCTTTGCTTTTAAAAAATCCTTGGGGCCTTGCACATATAACTCATGGGATATAAGTAGAGGTTATTAAGTCTGCTCGCATATTTGTACAGGGTGATGTAATTACAACAATTTCGTGTAGAAGTTTGTCTTTTGTTTTTTTTTTAGTTTAAAAATCACTGCTGGTGGGAGCTTTTCTCCAGAAGCTGTAAAACCTAGAACTACTGTAAAACATAACTTGTTATGCCTCATTTTTTCTTGATATAATCCACTAGATCTTTTTCTAAATCAGAATATCTCACCTTATGACTATGACCACTAAGAGCATGCACTTTATTTATGTTTAATTTTTTATTATTTTTAACAGCCTCTAGCTCCAACTTTTGTTTTTGCCACTCTTGTATATGTCTTCGATTAACATTATAAAATAATGATGCTTTATGATTAGATGTGGTCTCTGCATACGAGATCACTTCAAGTTTAAGTAAAACAGTGTAGCTTTATTTTTTGTTCATGTCCATTT
>CAJVPU010001572.1:0-12552 GCA_910591775.1 Dentiscutata heterogama | reverse complement strand
ACAGACGAATTGTTTTGCAGGCAAATTTGCCTGCAAAATCATGTGAATTGCAAATTTTGTGATACAAGACAGACGAATTGTTTTGCAGGCAAATTTGCCTGCAAAATCATGTGAATAGCAAATTTTGTAATACAAGACAGACGAATTGTTTTGCAGGCAAATTTGCCTGCAAAATTATGAATTTTTGCAACAGTACAGAATTCAGGGATAGTATAGTTAGGGTATAGGTTGAGCCTCCTTAAAATAGACCGGAAGTCTAGGTTCTTACCCTAAACCTTTTGACAAATGCAATTGGGTCCAGGATAAGAATCTAAGCACCTGTTCTAGGCTAAAATTTTCCATAGATTTGTACTATCCTTCCAAGGGACAGCATTTACGTGACTTATTAATTTTCAAAATTTAATAAAAGACCCATAATTAAGTACCGAAGCAATGTTAGATTCTGATTAGTGGATGGGGTAATAGGACAGAAATGAATATTCATATTCAATTTTTATATGTGAGCATATCAGTTAACTACCTAATATCTAACAAGCTTCAGGGATTATCGAAAGTCTTAGATTTTAGTGACTAAAAGGAAGACAATATAATCAAGGTAATATCTTCTTTACGGCAATGATCAACATGAATGCCCCACTTTTTAGTAAATGAAAAAACCCTTAATTCTAAAAATAGACTATTATGGTATTTTTGGAATTACAGGTATTTTAGTCGATTGGGAATGGCCAATAAAATCGACTTAGCCGACTAAAGTATCTACTCAATAGATCGGAGGCAAATTTTTTAATAAGTCAGAATCAATTTATCTGATAAAGGTCACTCAAGTATTACTTTTACATTTTTTACATATCAAAATACAATAAACTATAAATTCTCAACAAATTTCTAACCGATCAAAAATGGCCATTTGATTTTTAGTGAAAACAAATCATTAATGTAGTTAATACAACTCATCTTTAACATTTAACCAAATTGCAATGGATATTGCTATTCCGTTTTTCGTTCATCTAAATTCAAAAAATTTTCAGCAAAAACGACCCAAAACTGAAGGATTTTGTTTTTCTCGATTTAACGGATAATGGTTATACCGTTTTTCGTATTACTTATGCCACTTTCAGTGTGAAGTAGCAGCTGCAGGATTACTATAGATTGCTTATAAAAATTTTTTTTTAAAAAAAATTTATTTCTTGTTTCCGCAAAGCAAGGTTCGCTAAAGACACCATAAATTGATTCTGTTACTGTTGCAACAAAATTTGAAATTGGTAAATTCATTAAAAGGTGAAGCTGGCGCAACTGAAGTTGAAGCTTTGGCAGCTGATTGAATAAAAAATTTTATTATCAGGCTTTTTAAAAGGCATAGCGAAGGTTATCACTGATCACCATTATATTATGTTCATTAATTGTCTACAATACAGCAATATGGTGCTTGAATATCTAACAAGATCAAAAATTTCCAATTTTAACCAATAAAAATTGAGAATTATACGAAAATTTGTGCCCCTGCTTAATTATTTACGTTTAAAGTACTAAATCAATTGCTTTTACTCGCAAATTTACTTACAATTTAATATTTCAAACCCAAAAAATAGATTTTATTGACGAAACAGAAATTGACGATGTTTATATTTGCTTTTTCGATCAGAATCATGATGTAGACAATGAAGATGCTGAGATCGATCATGAAAATAATTCAAAAAGTAAAAAAAAAAATGAAGATAAATCTACATCTATACTTACATCTAAGTTTGTACCCTTTCAACATAAATTTCCACTACACAAAGCCTCTGTTTCGCTGCCCTCTAATGATTTAGAATCGGATAACCCTTCAACATTTTATATTTTTTCAAAATTTTTTTCTGCTCAATTAATAGAAACTATTGTACAAAATACTAACATCTATGCTTATGCTCAAATTACAAAAAACAATACTGATACAGGCCGTAAATGGGACCCATTAACTGTTTCAGAATTTAAAATCTGGCTTGCATTAGTAATATATATGGGAATTTTTAAATTTCCAGCTGTTCATGATTATTGGAATAAAGATACGTTTTATCCCTCACATGAAATAACAAATTTCATGACTCTGTTACGATTTCAATAGATAAGTATTTTTATAATTGTTTTTTATAAATAATACATTTTATTATATTTATTAAAACGTTTATTTTATTTTAAATAAAACATTAAGTGATATATTCATATATCTGATTGTACTAGACAAGAAACTAATAATACGTTTGCAAAATTAGAACCACTAGCATCTCACGTTCGTAAAGTTTCACAACAACTTTACATTCCTGCTTCGAACCTTGCTGTGGACGAAATGATCGCGCGCTTCTCGGGGAGAAGCGCTCATACATTTCGAATTAAAAACAAGCCAACACCCGAAGGTTATCGAATTTTATCATTGTGCGAGTTCGGATACACTTATACATTTATGTTTATATCGAGAATAGAATCTTCACATGTTGATCTGATCTCTAATATTAATAAAACGGGTTCAGAAGTGTATCATCTTGTGAAACAACTCCCGGCACAAAAGGCATTTAACATTTTTATGAATAATTATTTTTCCAGTGTTAACTTGTTCAATTTTCTTCGAGAAAAAGGATATGGCGCATATGGTACCGTTCGTATCAATACAGCAAATTTTCCTGCTATTTTAAAAAAAGAAAAAGAAAAAAAAGATCTGGAGTGGGATTTTTTAAAAGGTGTGGTAGTTAATAACGTACTGGCACTATTATGGATTGACAACGGACCTGTCACTATGCTTACAACAATTCATGTAATTGAAGGAGAAGATAGTAGAATTGAAAGAGAACGAAGACAACCAAGAGAGACAAATATAAATAGCCAAAAAATAAGATTGGTATTTGGAGATTTACCTCGTAAAAGTTTACCAATACCAAAAGTAGTAAATGATTATAACTTTCACATGGGTGCTGTAGATATTGCAGACCAACTCCGTAGCTATTATTCGACCCAGTTAATAGTTCGTAGAACATGGATGCCTCTTTTTTTCTGGTTGTTAGATACAGCCCTTGTAAATTCATATATTATGAGTAAAAATTTGACTTTATGTAATGAATACAAAAGCTTTAGATTAGAATTGGTTCGCGCTCTAATCAATGATGCAACAATTAATCCTCTCAAACGTATAACGCGAAGTGAAGGACAAAGCCAGGTTGAGAAAGAAGCTGAAAATAAAAAAGCCCGAGTTTTTGAAAATTTTAAACTACCACTAAGCCGATTTGTTGGCAATGATCATTTTCCGGAATACAATGAAAGGAGAGCGTGTCTGTGGTGTCGATATATATGAAAAAAAGAAAACAAGCCGGCTTTACAGAATCCACCCCAATCTAATATATGGTGTAGTAAGTGTGATGTTGCGCTGTGTTGTAACAAAGAATGCTCATGTTTTAAGGATTTTCACACTCTTGAAGATTAAATATACTCTTCGACCACCAATTACAGTCAATAGATCATTATAATGTAATCTTTTATTTTTTAGTCACCTGTATTAGGTTAATCATGAAAAAATGATGAAATAATGATGAAAAATGATGAAATAATGATGAAATAATGAAGGAAAATCTTAATAAATAAATAGGAAAACTTTAATTATAGTCGGAATAAGTTCGGATTAGAGACAATAATCAGAAGAATTTTGCAAAAATACCACCCGATTTCTTTTGAAATAAACTTTGACCAGAAGTTGGCGAAGGTTTTTTTTTTGAATTTGGCACCAACAAACTCTGATCAGAAGTTGGAATGCACTTTACAAGGACACCACTATGACTGCATTGAAATAAAGAAGAAAAGTATTAGCGGAATACTTCATAAAAATACTACTGACTTCTTTGGGTCTTAGTTAGAAAAAACACAATTTTTTATTATGATAAATTTAAATTGAAAGAATTAGCAAATGTATTTCGTAGGTACTACTCTAACTTCTTTGAATATTAGAACAACTTATTGAATGAAGAAAATATTAGTGGGCTTTTTGCAAGAACACTACGCAATCCTCGTATGGATTATACGAATCAGGTGGTCTTAGCTTTTGATGGATCATGCAAAGTCGCCAATGACAAATTCAAAGAACTATTATCTGTAATTTCTACTTCAGATTGAATATCAGGTTTTAAATAGTAAATAAAAAAACAATTTTATAAAATTTGCTAACAAGAATTTCAATTTTAATTATTTTTATTTTTATTTTTTTTTTATATAAATTAATTTTAATTGAATTTTAATTTAATTCTAAATTTACTTATTAAGTAGAATTTGAATTCTCTTTTCAACAGAATCGGTTTAGAATTCCATTGCAACACAAGTTGATTTGAAATCCACAAAATTTGATTTTGACATATGTACAACATATTTATGGGGACTTGCCTTATATATTATTAGAGGTTATAGAGGAGCTATTTATGTGCGAAGCCAATGATTATAACTTTGGGAAAATTATGATGAGGTATAAACTAGATGAAGACTTTTGATGTCAAACCAACATCGAGTAATAAATATTTTCAACCGATTACGACCTGAATTTATTAACAAAATTCTAGAATAAAATGTTAAATGATAAAACATTATACTAAAATATTGTACACTTTTGTACAGCCCTAACTGGCTATCAGCTCAAACCCTACTCACGGTCATATATTTTCATCATCATGATTGTAATGTAAAGTACCCTATAAAAAGAAAATTATTAAAGGCACAAAAAACCAAACAAATAAATAATAATACAGAATATAAGAAGGATCAATTTTTCATAATTCTAGAATTCCACGTTGTCCAGCCTCATTCCATTCAAGTGTCGTCACTAAAAAAATAAAATGTTAAACCAAATTTATGTTGAATCTAAGGTCTTGACTAATACTGTAACAAAGAGACAATAGAATGTTTCTTTCACATCGAAATTCATCATACATACAAGAATATTAATAATAGAAAATACAAAATAATATCTATGCACGTCGTTTTAGAGGCTTCTCTTATCCTACCGCTAATTTCAAAGTTAGATCTACGAAAAGAAAGTGTTAGTTGTTGTTGAGAAGAAAAGAAATTAATCACAGGACAAAAGAAAGAGAAGCTGTAAATTTATTTACCGTTAGACATCATTGCATTCTTACGATTCTTGAAAATCGTAATCTCGAAGATGAACTGCAAAAACAAGACAAACTTCCGAAGAGCAACCAAGTCACGAACACCTAAACCTAAAAAATATAAAACATTAGTAAAACGAAACAAAATATAAAAGACAAAAGAAATAAAAAAAATAACACGTAATAGTCCTTGGAAGATTCACTGATCTAATGCCGAAAGAAAGAAATTTTACAGACTCGGAGCCAAGGGTGCTTGTACTTAAATTCATAGATCGGAGCTTGATTTTTAATTAGTGGAAAAAACAGTTTAGCCGGTCAAGTAAGTTATTATCGCGATGAAAAATAACCATTTTTTTTTTATCGTAGAGATGTGCAATATGAATTTTCCAAGATTACTTAAATTAATCGTAGCGGTAGTACGTACTTGTGTATGATCTCAATCATTAGCCAATCACATAGAGAGAGATACTTCTTAATAAGTGAAAGCAAAAAATTAACATAGACAACGCAATATGTATAAAGCGACATCAAAAATATTTTACTATAGAGCACTGCATTCATATGTTGGTATACCGATATGTTAGAATTTTCGCGCGATGGTATTTTTAGGGTAACTATTCTAGAAAGGTATTGAATACAGTGCTTTATAATACAAGCTTATCATGAAAATCTTAACAAATTACTAAGTTGCAATTTAGTATTCCAAATAGCAGTAATATTGGCCAATAATTAGTTGATAATTTAGTTATCTAATAATACTAAACCAAGCCAAGAATTTAAAACTTTATTGTTTTAAAAATTTTTTAATAAACTTAAAAAATTTTTTAATAAAATTACTAAACAAATTTTAAATTTTATTTTTTATATATAAAAGTATATTATAAAATAAATATTTGATAATTTATTAAAAAATTAAATTAAATTTTTAAATTTGCAGGCAAATTTGCTTGCATTACAATTTAAGGGATATATTTTTTATTATTATTATTATTATGATATATATAATATTACTAAGGGTGTAATAGCTTAGTAAAGTGGTCTAGTTATCACCCACCAAGTAGCAGATTCAAAGTTTAAATTTCATAAACAACATTCTTGAAAAATAAACCTGCATTATGGTAATAATTATTTATAGATCTAGAATCTGTAATCTTAGTTGTACTATCTAATATAGGAGTCTTGGCATATAAATACCAAGAAACTAGAATAATCAAAACCTGTTTGGGAAAACCCAAGTAAGGAAATAACTACAATCTTTTACAGTATTATAGGAATGACCTAAATTTAGAAGTTAGAACTAAGATTAGAAAATCAAATAATAACAAGATCTTTTAGTGAAATGATTTATCAACTTGATCACTAATTTAGAAAAGTTAGAAATCTGTAAAGCCATTATGGAGTATACTAACTCTAGCTAGCTAGTATAAAAAACTGGTAGTAAGAGCTCTATCTACCAAAACCAGAAGTTATGGAAGTTGGTCAAGAAACTAGTTAGATGGAAAAATGCCAAGCATGTTCAAAGAACTAGCCTACTAAATTAGAAGAAAAAAAATATATACTAGAAAATCATATATTAATATAAGATAAGGGTATTGGTATCTAAAGCCAAGCCAAGGTTAAATCTTTTAAATTGTTGGTTAGAAGTAAGAGATGAATCAATAAAGAAATAATGGAAAAAGGAAAAAAACCAAATATGGGTACTAGGATTAGAAAGCAAACTTTATAAAGATAAAAGTGGTTAAATAAGTAATAATTCAATTGTAAGTGGAAGTCTTGGCAACTATGCAAAACCAGATTGGCCCAAATGAAATAAGAAAAGCTCTAGTAGGTTTACTTCATAAATAGCCATGCATTTACTTAATAAAGAAATGCAAGCTGGTAATTAGTTAGTGCAAACTTAGAATAAGTTATAAAAGTTCTAGAGCAGAGTGTATAATCTAGAGAAATAGGTCTAATAGTAGTTTTTGGGTTAGTATGATATGCTATAAAAATAGTTAAAATCAGAAGATTTAAACAGGTAACTTTCTAGTTGGGTTATAGATATAGCATCTAGTGTAGAACTTGTGATCAGACTACTTAAATAAGTATTTAAAAGGTGTACATATGGCTAGTTGTATCTTTATTATAACTATAATAGTCAATGATTACTAATAAAAAGTTTTCTATGACCAAAGAAATCACTTTAATACCAAAAAAAAAATATATAAAATATTACTGATATATAATAAGATTGTAATATTAGAATATTTAATATACTATATAAATCAAATTTATGTATAGTTTTCTATAAAAATCAAATATAAAATATTTTTTATATATAATGATTACAATCTATATCTATATTTACACTTCTATATATACTATATACTAAAAATTTTTGAGTATAACAATAATGCTTGTATAGTATAACCTTATTATATCTCACATATCAAATAGTTTTTTTTTTTTTTTTAAGTATTAAAGTGACTTCTTAAGTCGGCAAGTTTTTATTTTTATTTTTTTTTTTGGTGTTAAGGTAACCTCTATGGCCGGGGACTTTTTATTAAACTTATTAACTTCAGGTTATACAGTTATAACGAGAGTACATTAAGCCACACGTGTACTTTTGGTATCTAATTTAAGTGGTCTACCTGGGTTCTACACTAGCCGCCATACCTGCAATCTAACTAGAAGATTACCTATTTAAGCTCTCTGATTATTACTAATGAGAGTATGACTAGCCATATATGCAATATTTGGTTGCCTATTTAAGTAGTCTGCCCTAAGTTCCACACTAGCTGCTGTACTTGTATCCCAACTATGGGGATACCTATTTAAACCCTCTGGTTACAACTGCCATCCGTTTCTAAACTAACCAAGGTGTAATTTACTATTTATATTTAGATTTTGCAACATCTGTAGATTTTGCACCCACCTTAGAACTTACTTATCATTTCTGGCTAATCTATCCATAAGATAAACCTAACAGAGTAGTCCATGTCCCACACATGTTTATACTTGCATGTTTGGTAATTTCTTTCTAACTAGTACTTGTTGTGCTGCCATCACCAGGTTCATATTTCAAGCTATCCTTTAGGATACTGCTGTAACCTGATCTGTATCTCAAGCCACAACCTTTCCAATTAGTCTTTCATTATGTACTTCTCACCCTTGTAAAGTTCACACAACCCTAGTATTCACATTTGGACTTTCTTTCTTCCTTGGATTCTTTACAGGTCTCTCCCTTACTTCTAGCTAGCAACCTAGAAGGGTCAGTTTGCCCAGGCTTTAGGTGCCTTCCCTTGGTACATGTTTCCAGAGCACATATCCTTTTTCTCTGGTTGGCGACCCGGTGGTTCAGCTAGTGTGTCCCCCACTTAAGAACCTGGTCGCTTGGTTCTCCAGTTTCATTCTCCAATTCTAAATTTAGTCTTCCTGTAGCACCATCGAAGATTATACTACCTCTCTACTCAGAACTTGCCAAACGGGTTTTTGGTAATTCTGGTTTTCTAGATTTATTATGCCAAAGCTTCTATTCGAGTTGGTGTAACCAAAATTACAGATATCTAGATCTAACTGATAATCTTAATGTTAACTGATACAGATCTAGCATTTTTAAAATCGTCATCTGTGGGATTCAAACTCTAGACCTGCCGTTTGGGGGTGTGACAACTTTACCACTTCACTAAGTTGCCACATCCATATATAGTATATTTGAATATGAACTTTATAAACATTATGATAATGATATTCATGTCAAAATCAAATCATGTTTATTAACTATATAGCAAGCACTATCTAATTGACCTTATTCATATAGTATAACAATAGAGATATGAGAATTCAAAATGAGTTAAAGTTATTAATTACCCAAATTATAACAATACGGTGATAGTAGTATCATTATATTTCAATACCAATACTATTTAATGATAAATATGTTCTCTAGTAAACAGAAAATTGTTCAATGCTAAATGAATTTGATATATAACTAATAAATTTAAAATTTATAGTATTATATTTTTACAAGCCAAAATATACAAAGCATGCTATTCATCAAGGAATATAAATTCTTTATATAGCCTCTTCAATAAATTCAAAAATGTTCAGAATATTGATTAAGAGTGAAGGTAATAACTTGTCATCTCAAATACATACAAATAGTTATATCTAGAAATAGAATTAGCTAGTAAATATATATAAGTAAAAAAGTTTTGCACTTATACTTTTGGTGTATATAATCTGACCTTTATCTTATCAGCTATTCTAATCTAATTATTATCCTATACCCCTTTAGTATATGTATGACCTGATCATTATACTATACCCTCTTATAATTTGATCACTATCCTATACCTCCTCTAATCTAAACATTATTCTCTATCTCTATTAGGAATTATATATTCAAATTCCTATAGTTTTTTGAAATTCTAATACTACTTTATTATATATATTTTATTTTTATATATAATATTGTAATGCTCATATATAAGTTTTTATATTTATATAAAAAATTTATTTTTCTTGTTAATTTGCATTAATAATTTGCTAATCTTTGTATATAAAATATATTTAATATTAGAAAGGGATTGAGACTAAATGATTACAACCTGTGGCTAAGCTTTAGATAATGAAGATAACTGAGAAAAATTATCGAATATTGCTAAATTAGCTTGAGATTGCTAATTTGAATTTCAAGTTTACATATTGAATAAATAGTTTTTTTATGCTTTATAAATATGGCTATTGTAGAGAAGTATTTATTACATAATTTACAACATCATCTAAGTGATCTTTAAAGAAAAGAGAGAGAAGATGTGTATCATATGCAAAAATTTTTAGATGGTTAAAGTATTAAAGTATATATATAGTATTAAGATAATAGCCATCTTTTTCTCTGATTACTAGCAAAAAAACTATTATTTTTACCTAGGAATGCAGCAGTATTACTAGCTTGTTTTGGGATACAATATGACAAATTGTTGCACTTTCTAATATCAAAGAAGTATCTACAAACTTGACAATAAGACTCGATCTATAACCAAGATACAGGTAAATTATTCTTTTTTAAACTTGATATATTTGTATTTTCTGGTATTGTGAATTTAACTTTATTATATAGATTGCTTTCTTCATCAACATACTAAATATATACAGGTTTTGTATGAAAAACATGTTTTATATTTAAAGATATATTTATTAAAAATAGTAAATCAATATAGTTATATCTTAGGTCTTAATCATAGAGTATTATATTTTGTGGATACTGTAAGCAGTGGTATATAATATTTAAATATATGGTGCTCCAAATTATTTCTTATTAAATTACCTATATAGAATTAGTATTCTAATTTATTATAGAGATCTATATAAAATTGGTATCTTAATTATATATATATATATTAATGCTTTGTAAATTTGGTGTATTTGATGACAAGTGACTTGAAGCACTATATAATAGTTAATAACTATTGGTTTTATTATTTTAAAAATAGTTAATTGTTGAGAATTTTTGTTGTTTTTAGAAAAAAATACATATAAGTTATATTAATAAAAGAAAAAAAAAGAATGCAAGAAAGCAAATACTAGTATGATATCTGGTTTTATGTTTTAAAATTACTAATTACATAAAACAAATTTACTGAAACTTATTAATATTATCTCTTAATTAGTAAAGATTTGCAGACAAATTTGACTGCATAATTACTATAAATATGTCTCTGATCTCCTTTTTTAATTATTTAAAATATTTAAATAAAATTTAATATGATAATATTTGAAAATAAGGATTATATTTTTGTTGTACAGTAAGTCCACTTAATAGGACTAGTTGCTTAATCTGCTTTTGATTATTCAATTTGAAAAATTTATAATTGCATTAAGGTTCATTAATATACTCTCATCTTCTATATTATTTATAAGTTTTTTTTTTAAACTATATTTTTGATATCTTCAGATTCTATTTTTTTGAATTTGATTATGCTAGATTTTGTGTTAAATAATTTTTGGTCTGTAAAATTAATTTTAAAAAACTTAAAATCACTGGTTTTATTTGGTAACATCATATAATAAAAGAAATATATATAATATATTACAATATGTATCTGGGGTGAAGTCAATAGAAATGAAACAAATTTATCTAATAAATTTGTCTCATTTTTATTGACTCCACCCCATATATACTGTATATATATATATATATAATATATATATTGTGTAAATTAAACTAATAAGAATAATTTTGGTTACTAAATAAACCAAACCTGGTAGTTTTAAATTTTGTAAATTTTTATGTGTTTTTACTAGATTTAACAATCATGTTACCAACCTCAAACTCATATATTACTGTATTGAATTAATCTTGAATAACAATTAAATAAGTATTAAATAATATTATATTATACTTGAATTTAAAAATATTCATCTAGAAATTCTAAGAATTTATTCAAATCTAGCTAGAAATCTCCCTACTAGTATTACTATGTATTAGTTTAAAACTGCCTTAATCAAGTAGTTTAAACTAGTTTAGAATATAGTACTAGTTACAAATAATAATAACAAGTGATATATTTACAAAGAATATATATATATAGTATATAAAAAAAATATGATTTATTTGGCTTAAAACAGGATAAAATATCAAAATACAAGGCTTGTTATACTATACTGTATGTATTTTTATACTCACTTATTCATTTTAATCATCTTTTCTAATAATCTATTCTTGAAATCTTATTTATTTTATAGTAAAAAATTCTATAAGATAGCTTAAAGAATGCATATATTGCAGATTTAAACTTTCAATAATAGCCAATATTGAATTAAAATTAGGCTCAAATTATTAATTTGAGAATCCAAAGTATTAATATACAATAAGTAAGCATACATAAGTATTATATGTACTGTATATATATGCAGTACATTTATATATTGTATAATAAAATCAAACACTTTATAGCTGCGATAGCCCATTACAAAGCTTAAAATAGCACCAAAGCATACTTCATATATATTTGTCTATTAATTCCAAATTCTAAGAGCTACAAAATAATAATAGTATTGTTAGAAAATATTATATGATACAAAATTGTCTTAAATATTATTATTATACTTATCTTACTCTATCTATTTAGTTGATCAGAATAAGAATGTGTTGTAATATGGTAATTAAGTAGCCTTGAAAAAATTCTTGTTTTCTGTTTTATACCTCTTATTGATGCATCATGATAAATAATTTATACATAAACACTGCACATGATTTCTTTTATTACAATAACTAGAGTTCTAATCTGGAAAATCTATCATCTGTTTATCTATATCTGATTTATTCAGATATTCATTTACTATTGATATCTGGATAATCTAAATGATATTCAAATAATTATATAATATTAATAGACTCAGATCTAGATATCTAATAATTATTCAGGTAAACACTAACTAGATTAGAACTCTAACA